>JAVGVS010002942.1:0-10365 GCA_032718565.1 Distichodus sexfasciatus
AACGTAGTGTACATTAGCAACTAACATAGTGTTGCTAACGTAGTTAGCAATACGTTAGCAACTACGCTTTTGGGAAACGCACCCCAGAATTGTTAGAATCAACAGTAGACCTATTGAGCCAGATTTAAAACGTAATGTATACTGAGATATCTTTAAATCACTGATTGCTGATCCATTTGGGAGTAGGACGATGTGTTTTCCCTGTTATAACCTTCATGATTCAAATCTTCAAGTCCACTGGGATCACCTGTATGGCAAGAAAACAACACTCCCACGTTGCAGAGTGTGGAAATACCTCGGAGAGTGCTATATTTGCAATTCCTAAGTGAGGTAAGGTGTAAGAGAAGGGCATGATGTAAGGATTGTGAATGGTCCAGTGGATGGTGGCACAAAGGAGTTTGTCTGGTGGGCCTACAAACCCAGCACAACAAGTAGCAGTAGGACTGTATTTGGAATTGGACTACGACCACTTACAACATGTAAATGAGTGAACATGGAGAGATCATCACTTTTTTTCTTCCAAGGCTTTAGCTCAAATAGAAGCCTTTAAATGATGAACAACTGGAGTTTTTACCCCTGAGTATCCATTAAATGGTGGCAGGATGTTCAGTAAGATATATACCAGAGAACCTCCTTTGTACCACCATCTTCAGGACTGCCAGTCTTCATTGGCCAGTAAACGTGATGCTGTCAATGTGCATACAGAACTTAGATAGAGGGAAAAATAGAGAATGTCTGGTGTATCCCTCATGTTTCTTAAAAAACAAATGTATCATGCCCTTACTATCAACTTTTTGTCTCTGTGCATTTTTGCATGTAGTTGAAAAACGTCTCCAGTGTTTTAAATGGTAAAAGACTGTAATGTTTGACGTGTAAAAATTTCATGATAACAGCAGTTCTCTGCTCCACAAGGGCACCACTGAGTATTTTTAAAGTTTCAGGGCCAAACCTCTGAGGAACTGGCAGACAAATTGATTGATTTGAAAAAGAAATATCTGTTACCATCTTGTTTTTTGACCGCCAGCCAGTATGGTGTAGTATGTTTGTGTTTGACTATTCTCAGTAGATGTTAAATTAAGAATTGCTGCGTAATGTGACAAGGATTGCCACATATGGAATTAATCCTATTTTGAAAGCTACAAGTTCTGATATATGTCAGCATAGAGAAGGTCATGAATGCACTGTCTCACAAGATACCCTTCCAATTAAAAAGCAGCTAGCTGGATGGCCTGACAGCTGTTTCCAGTTTCCATCCACCTTTTCTCAGGTTTGGCAGAGTTGGATAAATGGTCAATGGCCACCGTGTCTGCTGCCTGGGTTGCTGATTCTATGGCTAAAGCCAGCAGTGCATGACCCTCTAGAGCCTCATTATTTCCTGGCCGGCATGTTGTGCTCTACAACTCCACCTGCCGTTTATTTACTCTGGCTCTGTCCACTTTGGTGGAACTGGCACAATGATGACAATGGTTGTGGCACTAAGGTTGGAACTCCTTGCTTGTGGATGCCCCCTGCCCAGTGTTAGGAAGCTAGTTTTAAATGCTAGCTTTTCAAGCAACAAGCTATTTAGGATTAGAAGTAGCTAAACTACAGCCAAGTTACTGTTTTAATACAGTAGTTAATTACACTACTAGCCACAAAAAAGTAACTACCTATATCATTTCATTCAAGGATACTAACATTTGTGCTATTGTTAACAAACATTTTTGAGGTACTGTTAAAGAAAATGTGAAACATTTATATAAATTTGAAATTTAAAAATGTTTTAAGATGTTTTGAAGGTAGATAGTGTTTAAATTTTCAGCTTGCGAAATTCTGTTTAATTAATTCTGTTTAATAAATTCAAAATAAGTTTTGCCTTTTAGAGACTTTCATAATTATGGCCACAGATTCTTGCTTCCATCATATTCAAGGTGGACTCCCTCGACTCCAGCTTGTTACTGACAGGAGCGCTGTGCTACAATGAGCATGCACCAGGCAGGCACAGTAGCCTATTGGATGCCACTTCTGGGAATTCAATACCAATCAGAAACATTTAGCACAGCCATTTGCAATGAGAGAAAAAGTAAATATTTGCTGTAATCACATTGTAATCAATTTGCCATGCTACATTTAACATAAAAATAAGTTAATTACCTGAAAAGCTATAGCGTTTTAAAAGCACTGATTTTCTATGGGAAAAAGTGGTTTTGCTTAGTAGCGTTGCAAATTTTAATTCTTCTATCCACAGTTCATGTGTCATAGTTCAGCACTACCCAATTCTGGTTCTGGAACAGATGTATTTGGTTTGAGAGTACTGTAACTTGATACAGGGCAGTACCATGAATAAGCAGGAAAACATGATATTTCTGAGTGACATTCAACATCATATCCAGGATTTTTTTCCTTTACTTAAACTACATAAAATACACTTTTTAAAGCTTCATAGTCAGATCTGGTTCATCTGGCAAATTTGGTCCTGTAGTATATCATGTAATATCCATAGAGTTTAAAATAGACGTAAAAATACACCATAATTGTCATGAACCCCGGACTTTAGCCATGCCAGCGCACTGGACTTTGGTGATGCGGCCAGCAGATGCCGCCATTTCGTCTTGTTTGGTGTTTTGAGTTTAGTCATGTGCTCCCTGTCTGTCAAAGTCCTTGTCCCACCTTCCTATTGTGTCTGATTGGTTGATCACGGTGTATTAGTCCCCTCACCTGGTTCTGCTTTGTTTCTGTCCTGCCCCTTGTTTCTGATTGGGTGATCACGGTGTATTAGTCCCCTCACCTGGGTCTTGTTTGTTTCAGTCCAGCCCCCTGTTTCTATTAGTTCTCACTTCATTGTTTAATTCTGATTGTTTTCTGTGTTATTTTCTGATTGGTTTTCCCTCTTCTGATTACCCCAGTTGATTGTTTCTCTCTAGTATTTAAGTCAGGTTCTGTCCCCATTGTATTTGTCAGGTCATCCTCCTACTACTCTCCGTGTGCTACGTGTGCTTTTGTGAAGACAAAGAAAAGTTTTGTTTGTTTGTTTGTTTGTTTGTTTGTTTATGGCTGTTGTGCCGGTTTTGTTTAAAGTTCTGTCAATGAAATGGCTTGCACCGTGACCTCGTCTCATGTCATGTCAACACCATACGTGACAATAATACACCAGTGATACACTGATTAAATGATCAATTAACCCTTAGCATTAGGGGTGGGTAATATATCGAATATACTCAATGTATCTCGGCTTGTTCCATGTGCGATGTAGTAAATGACTATATCATGACCATCGAGTATAAATCCTAACATTATTGTTAGACAGCTTGTACTGTGTTTTCGAGTTTTGCTTTTCTGCCCCGTCAAAGCAGACAGGTCGCTCCCCCGCCCATCCAGAAAATTCTCCTAGCGCATGCGCGTTTTGTAACGCTTTCCTGTTTCGCTTCTCTGCTCACTCCCCCGCCTATGGCGTAAAATGGCCTGCGGCAAAAATTTCGCAAGCACAAATGTGACACTCGAAAGCACAACATTAAGAATCAGTTAAATTAAGAAGCGCGGTTGTGATCATATTGCACGCAAACTGTATTTTTCCTCTCAAGGTGTTAAATGTCCTCGCGCGCAAAGTAGATTACCGACTAGCAGCTTTTTTGCTCAGTGAGATTTCTGCGCGCGTGGTTTGAAAGGGGCGGGTTTTGGCAGTTTGGGGGCGGGATATTGGCTGTTTCTGCCTGCGAATCCTATTGGACCGATGGCTCCTGGTTTTGTGATTGACTGCACGCTACAGAAAGTTTATACAGAAAAACCAATGACGACGGAGGAAGAGGAACAGCAGCAGGTAGGTTAAACGCAAGTTATAGTTTATCGACCTTATAATTATAATTTAATAGTTAGGTCTTACATGTTTAATAAGCACGCAATCAATGGATCCCCTTGCTCACTTGTCTGTCTATATAAAGTATAAAGTTAGCAATATTATACTGTGGTTTAAAGTAAACTATGTTTAAACTATGTTATTGTGTTAAACCTTGGCTAAATTCATTATATTGGTGTCATTTATATTGGGCCGAATTTATCATTTATACAGTGATTTGGAGGAAATTTCAAGGTATTGAGATATATATTGTGTATTGTGATAAGCTTATATTGTGAGATATTATTTTTATGCTATATCGCCCAGCCCTACTTAGCATTGATCCAAAATGAAAGCATCAATCAGACATCACAGGGGTAGTTGATAGCGTAACAGTTAGGGTGTGTGCACTGTTATCGGAAGGTCACCGGTTCAAATCGTGGGACCGGTACAAATATCACTGAGGTACTCATGAGCAAGGACCTGTCCACAAGCACTGCTCCCCAGGTGCTGCCCACTGCTCCTTTAAATGCAGAGGTCACATTTCATTGTGGTGCACTGTGCGCTGTTCACAATAACAAATAATCTTTCACTTTCTCAGTCACTTTCACAGCATACAGTATCTTATGCAGAGACGTCTACTGGTTTTGTCACAACTTATATTAAGTGAAATAATACATGCTACTGTGGGTTGTAGCTATATTTGATATTTTAGTTTTTCTTTTGTGTTTCGATATAAATAGCAGTGAATATGCAAAATCAGCATATGATATTGCCTCATATCCATTACTGTCTCTTGTAATAAAACTTGTGATTTACATCACTAGTTTAAGATTTTATTTCACATAAATGTTAATGTTAGCACTAAGAAATCCCAGACAATTCAAGTTCATTCATAAAGAAAATTTACAGCACTCAACAGACACTCTTATACAGAAGCGACTTCCATTTCTTAATTTCAGGGACAGTCTCTCTGAGAGCACCTTGGGGTTAAGGGTCTTGGTCAAGGGCTCATTGATGGTAGCGTTAAAGAAAAACTTAAATGAATGACCCTGTCCTTTGTAGATAAATGTTGTAACAGATCAAAGATGTCGTTAAACAGAAGGCTAAATGACATTTTACCCTGTTTAGTTTCAGGCCTGCTCACCACTGGCTGAGTAGCTTATGCACATATAAAAGATCTATCCAGTTTATATTTATCAGACATTGCAAAGAAATACCCAAATCATACGTTAAATGTAATTATTTGCTATAGTTATAGATTATGCAGTATACTATGTAGGTTACCTATCATCTATCTAACCTTATCATAGACTTTACACCTTGGCCTAAGTAGTGTTAAGACCTGATGTGAACCTTACACCAAAGTCCATCAAGCATCTCCTTCAAAATCCCTATTGCACTGGTCTCAGGGCAGCGGAACGAGCCTGAGGGACACATTTAATCACTGGCTAGCTTGATCACATGATGCCGGTGCCTTTGTAGTCCTCCGGCCCAATGCTGCAACTCAGATAAGGCTGTCTCATCGATTTGTGCTTTGGGCCTTGAAGATAAAGACATAACACTCCCAATCCCAAACTTCTAAATCTACAGACCATATAGAGTCGGTCACTATCTTTCCCTTTTCCTTTCAGCCTGATGTTCTAAGAGAATTATCAGGCTTCAACCTATTGTTTTTTCCTCCTCTATATTCTGTTCTCTATATTCAGGTGATCACCTGTTATTTGTGTAGAGAAAAGGGTTCCTGTGGTTAGCTAGATACAAATAGCAATTTCTACACTTTCTCTGAATGACCAGGTCAAAAGCTCTCTGGCTCAGCTGCAAGACATGTTGGTAGTATAAAGTGATTATAAAGTAGTCTGCATGTAATGGTCAAATCCTAGTACAGGAGAACATATTTAAGTATAGAGAACATATTTAAGTATTAATATTTAAAAACAACAATATTTTTTGGGTTTAATTTGACTAAAACAAATGAGTAAATACACTGATTTACTTTGGGCTCTTCTGTCCTTTTTACAATGCCAAATGCAGTTCATTTTTTCAATGATGACAATGGCAATGACATGTCAGTGGTACAGTATATGCTTTAGAGAGAGAGAGAGAGAGAGAGAGAGAGAGAGGGAGAGAGGGGAAAAACAGAGAGGGAAACAGAGTGATGACTGATGAAGACAGAGGCAGGTTATTTATGAGACCGTAGCCGTGGGGACAGTCTTCGCTCCTGCAGCATCCTCACCTTCACCACTGTTGTCCTGGTGACTACAAGCTAAACACCAGCAGGACTCAGGAGGCCTTGGTCTGATTCAGCCTGATACACTACACACTGCATACAACTCTCAGACCTCCACCTAGTGCACACAAACAACACACACCACACACGTGTACTCCCTTTATAAGCCAGCCAGGGGCTATACATAGTTTATAACACAGTCTCTCTCTCTCGCTCTCTCGCTCTCTCGCTCTCTCTCTCTCTCTCTCTCTTAGCAGACCCTCTGTCTGTCCTTTAATTAGTTTTAAAAAAGCCTCTCCATGTCTCTCTCCCACATTCTCTTCTCGCTACTTTCTTCTCTTCTCTCTCAGTGGCCCTCATTTATCAAACGTGCGTACAACAGAAAAACAGGTGTAATATCATTTCAACGCCAATTTCGTGATTTATCAATTTTGGCATGAGCATTGGATACGCTAAAATCCACGCCAGCCATGTACACACTTTCCTGTCAGTGCAGACTTGCCTTGCAGCAGAAGAAATCAAGCTGTGTCAGAGAATTAATTACATTATAGTTGGCCTTAAATTGTGTTAAGTATTAATGTTTCAGGTGATGTTTATTGTGGGTTATATATGATTAATGAAGTTTCGTTATCGCCTTATCTAATTGTAAGATTACAGACTGCAGTAATTATAAATGTTCTATGCGCAAAGTTTCATTATTGCAGACCTGCCTATGGCTACCATTATTTTTATATATTTTATGTCATTATATTTGCTCAGCAAAATGTTACCATCAGGGCATTTTATAATATTGCTGGGTTTCCTGGTGTGATTGGTGCGATAGATTGTACGCATGCGCGTCTGAAGCCACCATCAAGGGATGATTATGCGTAAATTAATCGCAAAAACAGAGACAGGACCTCATTCAGCAGTTCTAAAATGTGACTGCTAAACACTTATGTTTGACATACAAGACAGAACATTAATAGACACTTTATTCTTATTTATTTTTTCATGGTTTCATTTATGTCTTGTGTCATTAATTGAAATGAGAGAGTGGTGTATCTCAGCTAATAAACGACAGATCTCTGATTGTCTCTGCAGGACTTCTTCAGTCAGGACCCATTCTTTATTGTGTTTGTAAAATGATATTGAAGGCCCTGCTTTCAGTGCAATAGTAATAATAGAAAAAGTCTTCTCTACCTCGGTTGTAATGATGTCAATTTCCTCTTTTTTCCGCCTTCCGTTCCTCAATGTCGCAAAGTTTTTGGGCGCAGCCCCATACACCCTGAATAAATGGGGGCGCGGCATGTAAATTACGATTGGTTTGAGCCGCCAGATTTACCACCGTATGCAGGGATTGGGACAGGTACACCTGTTTCATGAATCACACATGGAACTTGTCGTACAGTGATTTTTTACACCCAAATCTACGCTCATATTGATAAATGAGGGCCATTGTCTCTGTATTTCTCTCTACATTTCTCTTTCTCCATTTCTCTCTTCTCCCTTTCTCTCTTCATTTGTTTATCACTCTTCAATTCTCTCTCTCTCTCTCTCTCTCTCTCTCTCTCTCTCTCTCTCTCACTCTTTCTCTCTCTGCGGACTCCACTGGCATGTGAAAACTATGCCAGTGTCTTCATTGCAAACAAATGCCAAATGTCACTGTTTTGCTCAAGGTATAAGGTTTTAGGATTGTTCTGCTCATTGTACTCATCGTTTAAGCATCACAAGGCCCAAATCACAGTCACTGAGCTCATGTACGCTCTTAAAGCCAGTCAGGGGAACTACTTAACAATTCCACACAGTTAGTGAAAGAAGTACATAACACAACCACACAATCTGAAACCCACACCTCTGTGTTTCTTTGCACTTTTGTCGAGGTTAGATTCGGGCCACACACATATACAAAGCGAGTGCATTAAGCTATAATAACAGGCCTTGTCCCAATTATGCACTCCTGAAAAGATTTAAGTGGCGGTTAGGGCTAATGGAGGTCATGAAACGCGAGCAGCCACTGCAGTTCCTCTGTGCGGTCTGACATCAGTGACGAGAGTGAGATCCTGTGACAGGAGGTATTAAATATTAAACAGTGTTGATTGTGAAACTGGAACACTTTCCGGGGCCAGTGGAGGCTCGCTCGTTTGTTTTTAACAGCGCTTGTGGACAATCCTTTCTTCACACTCCAAAGCTGATTTACTTTGGCTGTGTCCTCTCTGTTCTTTACGATATCCGATTTCTAAAAACAATGTCACAAGTTCCATTTGTCTTTATTACACCAATGTTAAACTTGACCTTTACACTCAATGGACATCGTGTTTCAGGGGTTTATATGCGCCAGTATCGCTGCTAGGTTAAGAGTGGTTCAAAAAGTCCATAAGTGTCTGACTAGGAGCATGGTCAAAGACTGACCACAAGGCTAGACTGTAGTCTTTAACAGACGCTTACTGAGCTCTGGGGATTTCAACTTTTCCCTGCCCCATATGTTGGTTTCACCCACTGAAGTTTATATTTAAGTTGGCTTTTATTTGGAACAGTTTGTAAAATGTGTGCATATCTGCCTACAGACTGATTGCAATGACATTTAAGGGTTTTTACGTAATTTAAAATGAACTTTCTTTAGTGTCAATAATAGTGCTATGAATGACAGTGTCACTTACAACAGAGTTTTATCTACATAAACTACACATTAGCAAACAATAGCATGGCTTAGTCTCAAGGGGCGTTCTCTATTGTTCTATTTTGATTTCCTATTTTGAACTCTGATAGAGGGGGTGGCATGGTGGCACATTGGTAAAGCTCCCACCTCACTGTGAGAGGTTCGATCCTGGGTTTGAGCCCGAGATCGGCAATAGGGCCTCTCTGTGTGGAGTTTACATGCTCTCCTGCTGTTTTCATGGGTTTTCTCCAGGTGCTCCCGTTTCCTCTCACTGTCCAAAAGCATGCAATATAGGTTAATTGGCAACTCTAAGTTGGCCACATAAAGTGTGTCTGAGAGTGTAATTGTGTGTGCACTGCAGTGTGTTGGCACCTGCCCAGGGTTGTTCCCTGCCTTGCACCCATAGTTCCCAGGATTTTATTTATAGCAAATAAAAACACAACAGATTTTTGATTAGATTTAAAACACAAAACATATACAAGAATCAAGATTCTTTATTTATCACATACAGAGTTATACAAGCATGGCATCATAAAATGCAACACTGGTTCCTAAGAATATTGCACATTTAAATAGAACAACAGATTAAATTAACATTACGAGAAACTAAACCTACACCAAGCTATCCGTCAAGCTCTAGTTCATACCTGTTCTATTACATTTATAGAGTTTATCAGACCTTCATTCATTCATTTATTATCTGAACCACTTAATCCCAACTGGGTTCACAGGGCCCGGCCATGAGAAAAGGACCAACCCTGGGTGGGCACCAACGCATCGCAGGGTACCCACTGCTGGGGCAATTGGTAGTGTAATGGCTAGGGAGTTCGCTGCATGATCAGAAGATCATGGAGATCATTACTTCCGGCGGCGCCACGAACAGGCAGCGGCTAAAAGCGCTCCAGTGAATTCAGTGTTTTTATACTGATTCTCATCCGTTTTTGTCTACTTTCCGTTTTGTTTGTGATCAAGTACGATGCGTATCACCTACAACAGACACACCCTGCTCGAAATCGGGAGAAAATGCACAATTCCTCCGCCAAATCTGCCGTCGGAGACGCTACAGAGCCTGGGCGAGGCAACGAAGCGCAGCTGGCCGAAACGGAAACACCGTTCCCAGAAACAAAAGCGGGGCAAGCGTGCAGGCTTTAGCACGAGGCTAAAAGCTAACCCAGCCCGACCGGCACTTCCATCTGTCCTGCTCTCCAACGTCCGCTCACTGGACAATAAAATGGACTATCTGTGGCTCCAGCAATCAAGCCAGGGCGAGATAAAGAACTGCTACGTTTTTATCTTCACGGAAACATGGCTGAATGCGGACATCATGGACTCGGCCATCCAGCTAAATGGGCTAGCATGCTATCGGGCCGACAGAGAAGCCTCTTTGTCTGGTAAGAGCCGCGGAGGCGGTTTGTGCGTATACATTAACAAACTCTGGTGCACAAACTCTGCTGAAGTGAGTCGCCACTGCTCACCACAGATAGAGTTTCTCGTCATAAAGTGCCGCCTTTTCTACCTGCCGAGAGAATTCTCCGTGGTGCTAATTGTAGCCGTGTACCTGCCGCCTAGCGCTAATGCTAACCTGGCGCTAGCCGAACTGTACGAAGCTATCAACAAGCTCCAGACCGCGCACCCGGATGGATTTCTCATCATTGCCGGCAACTTCAACCACGCGAACCTGAAGTC
>JAVGVS010002943.1:0-10364 GCA_032718565.1 Distichodus sexfasciatus
TAATAATAATAATAATAATAATAATAAATTGATCTAATTAACTTGTCTGGATACCAGTTTATTTTGTGATTGGTCATTTCAGCTGTCCTTTGAGCAGCAGTTAATGTAAGCTAAAGTGACCAATCAATAAGTAGAGCAAAGGGAGGTGGAGAGTGGAAAGGGGACATGTCTTTGCTGACAGTGCTGGGGGCGGAGATTTTGCTTTTTAGCAAAAAGGTCTCTGCTGTGAAATACCAGCAGTGCCATCTGCCCAACTCTAACAGTGAGACCGGTGCCTCCATCTGGCATATCATGACAAAAACATTTCAGTGGTCCAACTGTGACTTAAAACCTTAGCACTAAATATATTCCGTTCCCAGCTGTTAAGGTCCATGTCCACTTTTCACAGCTACAATAGACTTGAAAATCAATAAGGCAGATTGTTTCATTTTCTGCAGAATTATCTTTCCCTGGTAACAGAGATTTAACTGCTCGACAGAGAGAAAACATGGCTATTAGAGGTCTCAAAATGAAAGTTTTGATGTGACACAACAGTGCCTCAATGTATTAAAAAAGATGGGAATCAATGATTTGGTCTCCAGCTCCCTCTGCTGGGCATGTCAGGACAACACATCATTAAATGTAAATGTATTAAACTTTGCACAAAACTCTGACATTGTTTATCTCCCTTTACCCTAGCACTCCACACAAATGGCTGAAGACTACTGTGTGAAATTTCCCATCCATCCATATGCAGTGTTTATGTTTGTGTCAGTGTGTATGGTTTTGTGTTTTTGTTTTCTTTATAGACAGCATGACTGTCTTCAGCACATAGAGCCTGTAGGTTCCGATTCTCCTGGTGTGTAGAAGTCTGGAATAGGCAGTCCAGTGTGGAGAGTCACCTACACAAAAAGCATTAAGTATGCAAATTAAATCATAAATTAACCATGAGCAACATTATATTTATTTATTGCACAGGCATTTAATTTATTTATTGGACAGTTATGGTGTATGGTTTTTCAAGGTGGGTGTTTGGATTGGTTTACATGCTTGGGGGCCGCAGCTTGCTTAAGAACAACCATTTAAAAGAAAATGCTTGGAGATATACACTACCAGTCAAAAGTTTGGACACACCGTCCCATTCAATGTTTTTTCTTTATTTTCATTACTATTTACATTGTAGATTCTCACTAAAGGCATCAAAACTATGAATGAACTGTGTAAGGGATATTTGACCAAGAAGGAGAGTGATGGAGTGCTGCGCCACATGGCCTGGCCTCCACAGTCACCTGACCAAACCCAATCGAGATGGTTTGGGATGAGATGGACCGCAGAGTGAAGGCAAAAGGGCCAACAAGTGCTCAGCATCTCTGGGAACTCCTTCAAGACTGTTGGAAAACCATTTCAGGTGACTACCTCATGAAGCTCATTGAGAGAATGCCAAGAGTGTGCAAAGCAGTGATCAAAGCAAAGGGTGGTTATTTGCAAGAATCTAAGATATAAAACATGTTTTGGGTTATTTCACACTCTGTGTTTACTACATAATTCCATATGTGTTCATTCACAGTGCCTTCAGTAAGAATCTACAGTGTAAATAAAGAATAAAACATTGAATGGGAAGGTGTGTCCAAACTTTTGGCTGGTAGTGTATGTCAAGAGGAAGCTGTGATACTACGGCATATATAATGGTTGGACTTTAAAAGGATGCTGCATGTAGGTTACCTGAACATTGCGGTTGAGGCTGATGGCGGGGTAGTACAGACCCTCCAGAGACTCAAAAGCTACTGGACCCTGCTGCTCATCGTTAATAAGGAACAGCAGAATCCCTCGTGAGAAATCCAACAGAACCCCCACTGTTGCTCCTTTACATATCCCACCATCCGTCCTGAAAGAGAGAGAGGGATATAAAAGAGAAAGTGAGAACAGTAAATAATGCAAGATGTGGAGAGAATTAAAAAAGGACAAAGCATTGCTATACATATATGCTGTGAACAATTGAGCAGACAACCATCAATCCCATCATAATTCATGGTTAATGAGACACATATCAAGACACACTCAGATTTGTATACCTGTTGGTGTGCGAGTTGTTGTGCATGAACCAGGAGCGGTTGTTGTCCACATACATGGCCCAGGCTTTATCATCTTTCCCAAGCATCATATCCTTTAGCACGTCGCTGCGGGCAATACCAAAAGCGGGGTCTGGGTGGTTGTCATAGCGATCGATGGTGATTTCCCAGTAATGCACACCACGGGAAAAGGCTGTGTTGCCCATGACGACGCGGTCATCGTAACTATTGCATGTGACGGTGAGGTTGTCGTTGGACAGTATGATGTCGGGATGTGCCGACGTTGGGTCGAAAGTAAACCAGGCAACTGCAAAACAGACATAATAAAGCTCAAGCATGATTTTGCTGTACACTTGCATTTGCAGTTCCTTAGATATGCCAGATGAACTATTATGGTCTCAAGCCTGAGACGTTCTATTGCAAACTACCATGCATACATTCATACAGGACACACACCAGTAACATAGCAATCTAAAAGACGGGAGAAGCCGGAGACAAGCAAATATGGGGATAATAAGGATGGGTGGACAGCAGGAAGAAGTGGGACTGTTTTTGTAAAGAAAGCCATACCTGTAGCTAGAGTGTTAATATCACATGGGGGAAGTCCGGCTGAGATGGGAGAAAGAAAAAGACAGGGATAGAAAGAAGGAATAAGAAAAGAGGGATGAGTAAAAGGACTAGAGCAAAATTGAGAAGGCAAGAAAAAAATAAGGATAGAATGATAAAAAAGGAGGGTTGATGAGAGAAAGGCAGGTAAAGCAGTTGATCAGGGAAGCTGGATCTGCTGAATGACACTCACACACAAGTTTTTATAAAGCCTTTATAAACATGCTGTTACACATTAATAGACATCCTCTATTATTGTGTTTTTATTCTTCACTGATACATTTGATGGAATGCATTAAATAAATAATTCATTACTTTTCCTGAGACTGCTAATATATCTGTATAATGAATGTAAGCTAATGGGAACATGCAGCTCATGTACAAATGGACTCCAAGTAGGTTTCTTTTTTTTTTTTTTTTTTAAGCCTCAGATAAGTATTCCATTAGTACAAATGCTTCACAGCAAGCATTCCAAAGAAGATAGGAGAAGAAATTAAAGCTTTGTTGTTGGCCCTCTGATTTAAAATGATAATTTAATTTGATATCACATACTAATCCAAACAACTACACATCTAAAGCCATCCAGCTTCCCTTCTTATTAGAAGCCAAGCATTTAATGGCAAAGCAACTGCGTTGGTGTGTGTCTGTGCAAAAGCAGGTGGTAGTTACTTACTTTCAGAGGTTTGCATGATGAGAGTTTTGCTGTACTGGCCGACCCCACTAGAGTTAAAAGCCTTGACGCGAGACTTATAGGTGCTATTGAAGTGCAGCCCATCTACTGTGCAGATCGTCTCCGTACCAACATACACTTCCTGTGGAGTATAAATATTTAAGTATTTTGTGTTCTCTTTAGTCACACATTTTTTCAAGATTCCTTTTATCTGGATTAGGTCAAATGATATAAAGTAGTCATGCACATCTGTAGCAGTGGCTATAGCAATAAGAACAGAGCATCAGTCAGTCTTTGAAAAATTGGAGCAGAAAACGGAACACAAGAACCTGGGTGCTTTAAAAAGAGGTTGGCCTGTTTAAAGAGAGGGAGCTTGTGTGTGTGTCACAGCCTACTAAGTGGGGTATAAATAACATTTTGCACTAAAACTAAAATATGCATTACATTCCCCAGACATACTATGAGCCAAGAACAAAGAGGGTATTACATAATATGTTTATTATGTATATATGGTGGTGTGTGTTTTTTAGTAGTAAAACATGTAACAAACTCACTCTGAAAGGCCCTCCATTTCCATCATCCAGCTCCAGAATGTAGCCGTCCACAACGATGGTGGAGAGAGGCGGCTGCTTCCAGGATAACGTGGCACTGTTGGTTTGGCTACAACACTCTTCTAGCTGTAGCATCGGAGCTGCAGGAACTACATACACATATGCAAGTATAAGCATATTAGCACATGCACAGGGCCATGAGCTCACATATACATCTTTGCACACACATATTTACACTGTAAAAAATCATTACATAGTTACAATATAATACTGGCAGCAGAATTGCCATTTTATGTATTTTCACAGCAAGCATACTGTATTTGATAGTTACAGTAATACTGTACTTTCTTGCCTACTGCGAATACAGTATTTGTCGGAATCAAATAGATTCTTTCAGAAGCCATACATTTTTGTACAATTCGTCAATAAGAAAATGAAGCATTTTTGGAATGCATTTTAGACTGCCATTTACATTTCACCTTCTTTCAGCATACTTTAGCTATATTCTTTCATCTCTCTTCCTTTCACTAAATGCAGCACAGTGATTCAAAACAAATTGACACTACAAAACAAAGAAAAAAAAACGTCTTTTATAGCCCTTACACAAAATCCTATTCATAGTCATTTCACTTTAGGCAACCATGATGTTACTCCTACTACCTTTCTTTAAAAAAAAAAAAGTACAGTATATAACTGTGTTATGAAAATATTGTAAATTTACAGATATTGGTTTGTGTGTAACCATATCAATATAAGCATGTTACACATTTATGTCACACTACCTTTCATCTGAACAAAGTCTAACTGATGGATGGTCTGTAGCAGTGGACCGCTGTCCAGAGTCAGGTCAAAGTCACTGGTCATACGGGGTGTGAGAGTGCCTTTACCCCACTGTCCTTCAGTCATAAGAACCCTACGAATCAGTGCATCAGAAATCTGTACACACACAGACACAAATATATACACAACAGATATTTATATTTGCACATTGCATTCATCTTCATGTATGATATATATTTTCAGTTTGCTTCAGTACACAATAATGCTATGATTATTAAGGTGTTTTTATCAGTGTTACCGGTGTACAATGACAAAGTGTGTTATACTATTGTTATTCGACAATGGCTAATGATATTATGAGTATTTTAAAAGAGTGTATTGTGTAATGATGGATGACCTGCAAAAAGCCACTGGGATCATTTTCTTTGATGACCTCCAGACAGTACTCCATCAACCCAGTTGTCTGTCTTAGTTTCACTGTGCAGTGTGAGATCTGATCACGCACCACCTGATAGAGAGAGAGAGAGATGGAATGAGAACAGAGAGAAAGAAGCTGAATAATGCTGTGGGACACATCCAGTAATTAGCGCTCTCTCTTCCTCTCCGCCTCTCTCATACTTGAGATAGATTTTTTAGATAAATCTTTGTTTCTGCTTGAAGACCCGAATATCAGAAACTTACTGCCATCACTGGTGCTGAGACTGGGTTGCTAAGCAACAACGGGAAAGGCTCTTCGCATGATATATAAGCAAGCAGCCAGCGTCTTCGTGTATACTGTGTGTGTGAATGTGTCTGAGTGTGGCTGAGAGTACTTTATTGGCTTCTACTGAAAATAAATGTTATTTGTATAGCGCTGTATAGGCATAAACCTCTAAGATACATTATAGCAAATGCATCATAAGATAAATCATGACCTGCAAACAGAAGTTATTCAGTGAAATATACTTCACAGTCAGGAACTGAATAACTGCTGCATTCATGTTAGTTTGAGTGTGTTTATGCGTGGGTATCTGCTTCCTCTCACTTGAGCCACTAAACAATTCTAGAGACCTAACATTCTGGTAACCATAGCAACAGATCCATGGCTCCATGGAGACCAGAGGCAGGAGCAGGCCTGAATACAGCTCTGCCAAACGAGTGCTAGCCAGAGCAATCGGAACCATCACAATCACAGCACACCACTAGATAACGCAGCACAGCGTGATACACTCCCACAAAGATAAACGCAGCCGTTCATCACAATACAACACAAAACAAATAGCAAGACATAGCAAAGCATTAAATAGAACATAAAACATAAAACAGCACAATTCAATACAACACAGCACAGATGACCAAGGACACGGCAATACAGCTACAGCTTAACAACAGAACACACACAACACAGAGGTAAATAGCAGCATAGTGCAACGCTGCAGAACAGGATAGCATGACAATGCACAGCACAAGGCAAGTTAAAACAGCATAGCAAATTACACAAAAATAAGGGTTAGGGTTAGGGTTAGTAAGGCAGTGCAACACAAAATACAACTGTTCAACTGTTCGATCAGACACCAAAACACAATTTAACATAGAAACTACCACATCACTATGCACATACACACGCATGTAGCACAGTCATGGTATAATTTTAGACAGCAAACCAACAACAACAAACAAAATGATAACAAAACATCTCAACAGGTTTTGCATTGTAGCTGAAATGTTTGTGCATGTATTTACCTTCAGTTTGTGCTCATGTTCTTTATTGACCCTGCTCAGTAATTGGGCTTTTCTGCGATTCAGTGCATCAATCAATGCGTCACACTGAGCCACCAAGCACGCTTCAAACTCAACTCCATTCTCCTGTGAAAAAGACACATACGAAATGAAACTGCAACACCAGAATTTCTAGTCTAAAGAAAGCAATTTAGGTCAAGGGAAGGCAATATGCATGTGTACAGAAACATTCATCCTCGACCCGAACATCTTTCTTTTTGTTGTTTACTTCTCCACTCATTCTATGCTTTTGCTCCACTCTTCTCTCTAAAATCAATATGTATTATCAGTTGCCATTAAATCAGATGTGTGTGCATGTTGAACATTACCTGTATGTGTTGTACCATGCTTCTGAGCTGTACAAGAAACTCTTTGGCCTCAGTGGCTCGATCAGAGAGGACATTCAGTGCTTGAGAGAGCTGCTCCTGGAGGGAATAGGGAAAGAGAGAGAGGTCAGATAATTCAGTCTGTGCCTACAGGTCTGAATATGAGGAGTTCTTTGTCATCACAGACGGTAAGGCACAATAAGGCTATGATGGAGTTATGGGTCATTCTACTGTGATGAAATGAATGATGAGAGTAGAAAGGGAGAAGACTCAAAGTTATGACAGCTTGCATGAAAGTCAGTGTGTGTGTGTGTGTGTGTGTATGTTTTCATAAGAACAGATTGTGGGTGAGTGAACAGGAAACAGACTAAGTGAGAGTGATCTGACCCTGTGTTTTCCGAGTGTGGGAAGTCAGAAATGAAGTACAAACATCCCATCATTGCTATGTCAACCAACAAGAGATCTCTTCCTCTCTTACACACACACATACACAGACAATCACTAATTTTCACTGACTAGAGGAATATAATGCTGTTTTTAAGAGAGGAAAAAATGATCCTTCCATATCTCCAACCAGTAAATTAAAGCACCCGTTACTGTGAACACAGGGTAAATAAGGGAGAGACTGAAAAAGAGCAGAATGACATAGTTTGGGCTCAGAGTTTGGGCTTGGTGTTCTTTTATAGCAAACCACCAAATTTGGACAATGCAGTGCAGCCACACAGAGACTGAATGTAGTTTGACCACATTTTTTTCTCTTATAGCAGGCCACACTGAATTTAGCATTGAAGCAGCATCTCAAGCTGAGACGCTTTTTAGAGAAAGATCAATATCAGTCATGATTCAACCCATGACCTTTCCACCTTATAGGCTGACCTGCAAGCAGTCAATGTCACGATTGGTTTTAATCAAAGAGATTAAACACTGTGTGTATGGTATGTGTGGGTGTGTGTGTTGTGTGTGTATGTTCAGCTGCTGCATCAGCACTCCCAAAGCAGGAAGAATGGCTGATTCTACCCCTCAGGTGATGATTGTTGGTTGCTGCTGACATCGATAAAATTGTCACCCCTGTAAAGGGACCTATTCTGTGATCATCTCTAAAATGTTTTTGTGGGTAGGTCTGGGGGAGGGGGTGAGTTTATGAAAATGCTGTGTACAAATCCTCCCCTGCAGTACAATTAGTCTCATTTAATTACTCCTCTTTCCTATGGATGCTTAGAGTGATCAAACAAGCAGGAGGATGACAAGGTCTGTCAAAGTCAGTTACTCTCTTTGCTGCTTCAGCCTCTAAACACTCACCCAATCACACAGCACATCCACCCTGCTCTGACCAGCCATGGTCCTCCCTGTTATAGCTAGTCCCAGTCCACATCCACACTGACAAGGCACTGACAGCTCAGGCCCCCTCCTCAAAGCACAGCATAAAATCGCTGTGCAAATTCCATCCATGTCACTCTATTACAAGCATGCAAAAATGTTTTATATTTCTTCCTGAGGGCTCACAAGGCTTGGTAATCCCAAACTTTTTTGTCTCCATGTTCACGGTTGAGTGCAAATACGCATTAATGTTTAGCCATTGAATTGAATCAAGTGAGTCAGAGCTGCCACAGTATATCACTGGGCAGTGTAGTTCACCACAACTTCTATTACTTTTAATATTAACAACTTGCACTACTTTTAGCTTTTACTTTTGGCTCTCTACTTTTAGCCAACATGTCTAACACTCAAAAACTGTAACAAACTTTAGACTAAATAAGATTTAAAAAAATATGAGGATAAACAGATTTTTGAGAAGTATTGTCCACCCATAGACTCACTACATCTCCCCTGTGGAACACGATTGCCGGTCTGGCAGTGAGAAGCGGCATGTGCAGGCCTGAGGCCATAGCAAAACTACAATCTGTTCAGTATCAGAGGGCCAAATGTGGCCTTCTTTTATATGAGGACTCTCAAAGGATTTTGGACATAGTTGTGGAAAATCTAGAACCTAATTAGTGAAACTTTAAAAAAAATAAAATAAATCTGAAAACAACAGTACTGAATATATATTTAATAGCAGGATTTATAAGCATCCACACAGGGCTCTGGATTAAAAAGGTAGGTGTGTGGTGCTAGGGTGACTCATCTCCTCTACATGGCTGCACATTTAGACCTCTGTATGCTGCACTAAAAATGGCATTTCTATCTTAAATTGGCCTTAAATTAACCTCAGCCAGTAACTGAAAGATTATTTGAATTTTTTTCTTCATATTTCATTTTAAAGGGCTCTAAACAATATTTCTAGGAAAAGGCTTTAAACTCCCATTGAGGTCCCTAATATAGAAGAAACATAGTCAGATATTTTTGTAAATGAGCTGCTTTCTAAAACACAACCATATGAATACTTACAGTGTATTAAATACATAGACTTGGGTACAGGAGCTGTACTATGCACAGATATCCTCATATTTTATTTACAATAACACAATAATGCAATTCACAAAATCAATTCGTTGTACACTGTGAGCAGCTACACATAAGGATGCTTGACAACGGCAGTCAAGTCAACTTTTATGCTGAAATGTTATTAATGATGAGGGGGAGGAAGAAGACTGTGAAACCTCACGTGTGCAGGAGTACTCGTGTGAGTGCATGTGTGTGTGTCCTGTATTTTGCAGTAAAGAGGCTCTGCAGCGATTCTGCAGTGTCCCAGCAGACCAATGTCAAAGAACAGAGAGAAATTGCAAAAACGACAGAAAGACACAGAGCGTCATTTCCCCTGCTGTGGACTGTGCCATTTTGCCTTCCACCCTTCTCTTCTTTATGTGCCTCCCTGTACAGAACCTGGGAGTGCTCTGATATGACCTAATTATTCCACTACAGTTCTGAACAGTCCTCAGCTAACCTTGAATTTGTGCTCTGACATGAAAATGATAGCAGGATTTGGAAGCCCAGAGGAAACCCTGGGAAAAAACAATATATGGAAATAGCAGTGAATAGACATTTGAAGTAGATGTGAATGAGGGCATGAGAGTGGCAGAAATGGAAGCATATACTGTATGTGGGTCTAACCAAAATATTTCAATTCTAGCACTATTTCCTAATTCTGATGGGGGAGTGGTAGCATAACAGTTAAGTAGTTGGCCCGGTGATAGGAGGGTTGCTGGTTCAAGTCCCGGACCTCTAAAGGTACCACTGAATTACTCATGACCAAGGTACTGTGACCAAGCACTGCTCCCTGGGAACTGCCCACTGCTCCTTCATGGGCCAAATGCAGCAGCCATATTTCGTTGTGATGCACTGTATGCTGTGGTGTGTTCACAATGACAAATATTCACACACTTAAATTCACTTAATTCATTAAAAGCTATTATTCATTTAAAGCTGTTAGTGTACTGCTTTGCAATGAAAAGAGTACTGAAAGTAAATGTGTGCAATGGATGGATAACTATTGGTATGTGCTGCCAATGTTTGATCGATACATGCATGCCCTCATGTGCACCCTAACACATTGTATCTGATGTCAGCAAAGGTCAAACAACTGCCTCCTGAATTTCTATCATGGGACATGTTAAAGCTACTGCTATATTAATGAGAAAATAGATATAGATATATAATAGATATACAATATACATTATATATATAC
>JAVGVS010002945.1:0-10359 GCA_032718565.1 Distichodus sexfasciatus
AGTGCGTTGCTCAGGTTTTCCAATCGCCAGATATAAATCCTGGTGATCTTTCTCCCTGTTCTGTCTGGCAGCATGTTGACGGATGCTTTCACCCGAAGATAAGAGGATTGTGTGTTTCATGAACAACGGACTCAGCATGCTTGTGATTCTGTCGTCAATGTCTTTTGGTAAGCTTTCAGACTCCACAACCAGCAGGAAGATGTGAGGTCCGGGAGCACAGAGACTCATACACTCCCGAAAGTGCAGCAAGCTCAGTTTCACTGAGACTTGTGGATCAAGCAGATGAGGTGTGTTGACAAGGGTGATGTTTCTTCCTTCCACTTGTCCTCTAGCTCGCTCGCTGTGCTGCACTACTAAATCTGGAGGAGCTTTTGTATCAAACGCAGATCTACCCAGGATGAAGTTTCCCAACTTGCTGGTCTCTAGAAAGTCTTTACCCAGCAACACGATCCTCACTGCACAGTGACACGTTCAACAAATATAACAAGCAGTTAGTGACACTTCTTTGAGTATTGCTCATTGTGCATTTCATTTCAAGCCACACTTTTAATGTATCAAAGGGAAACTTGAGCCATGTATGTGTTAATTTGTTTATATTTTGCAGTAAAAATGAATCATTGCTGACACTGAACTTGATCAGTCATAAATCACCAGATCTTTAATTGAATTAACCTGCAATGACCACACTTTTCATGGAATTAACCTGCCATGACCTGACCTTAAATGGAATTAATATGCAATGAGCAGATTTTTAAGTATACTTACAAGTACTTAAAGTACAGAACTAGGACTTGAACTGTTAAAATGTGTCAATATACTCTACAGTGGACCCCACCACCCACCTACATTCAACATAGATAAGATGTTACCGCAGACGACTTGAGCAACTCTTTATTTGATGAAGAAAATTTACATATAAACTGGATATGTTATATCCATGGGAAAATGTTATACTCGAGCTTTCATGAAGACACGTAACACTAACACTTTGCACTAAATCAGTGCAACATCCAGCGTGCTGGTGTTGGTCTAGTGTTAAGACTGCTCACCTCCAGACCAAAAGATCATGGGTTTGAATCTTACCTCTAGCAATACTATGGGGGGAGACTGTCCCTAACATTAAGAAAAGGAAAGTTGCCCTAGATAAGAGAATCTGCTCCATGTCAGAAATGTGCAACATTTTACGGGGTGTTAGTAATCACTGTATAACAAACGTTGTTGATGGTTGTTGAAAAAGAGAAGAAATTTTAAACAGAGATTCCATGTTGGTTTCCATTTTAAAATGAGAACTAAGATTTGCATTACAGCAACCTTTGCAACCCATCAACCTAAATTGCAGAGTGAAAGTAGTTTACTTATTGTTTATGTTGGAAAACAAAGTTATCATCGTCACAATGAACCAGTATAACCAGTCTATCTGACTTCTGGCATTTAATTAAAGAATCCAGCAGATGCCACACTGTGCTAAAAGATAAACAAACTCGCAAGCTTGTACTTACAGTCCATCATATTGGAACTTCCAACTCTTCTTTCACACATTCTAAAAAATCAGAGAAAATGATGAGGGATAAAGAAAAAAACACTCAGAAAGCAGTAGAAATATGCTGGAGTTGAGGTCACAAAATAAAGGAAAGTCAATTAAATCTCATGAATGATAAATGTGTTCAAATAGTGTACAGAGCAGCTGAAACTCATACTGACTTTATGGAAAAGATCTCCCGTTAGAATCCTAAATTGAGTAAAAGTACTAAAATATCTGATATGAGCAGTACTTATGTATTTAAGGTGTTTGTTACTATCCTACTTGAGTGAAAGTGCTTATGTTTCTGTTATGAATGTGAGTAAAAGTACTATCTGATATGAATAGAACTTAAATAGTCCTACATGAGTCTAAGATGTTTAATAATTACTGTACTGTACTGTTTATATCAGATACTTTAGTCCTAAAAGTGTTCGACTCTAGAGTTCTACTTGAGTAAAAGTACAGTAATTAAGTATTAAGAGTATAGTGATATCGATACAATATAATCACTTTAGGAAATATGCAGTGTCATTAAGTGGTGTAAATTGCTCATTGGGTAAAGTTTTAACAGTTTAAACTGCAATCTGGAATTAAACTGCAATGAGTAGACTTTTATTGGACCTTTAATGGTATTTACCTGCAGTGAACAGAATTTTATTGTACTTTCAATGAAGTTAGCCTGCAATGACCTTGCGTATAATGGACTTTTAATAAACTTAACCTGCAATGACCACACTTTTAATGGACTTTTAATAGAATTAATCTGCAATGACAATACTTTTAAAGGAATTAGAATTGGAGAACCTGTCGAAGTTATACACCATTTACAGGCACATTATTTTTTTTTACAAAATGTCTGTAGTGCCTGATTGAGACATTATCAAACAATGATCAGCAAAGAAAAGTAACTTTGATAACACTAATCACACTCCTAAATCACACCCTGAATGCTACACATACTTTTAACTCCTTTTTGTTTCACGTTCCAATTCCAATCTCCATAAAGCCGCAGTTCGTCTTACATAGTGCAATTAACTGGTAATATTATTTCCATTATTTAATAAAGCAGTTACAAAGCATTTCATGCTTAATCTGTAGTTTAGTTTTAATTTAGCAAATTTACACAATAAAGGTCAACATGAAGGTGTGATTAACTCGTTGCTCATTGAACCTGATTGTCCCCGGTACTGGGCTGGAATGGGAAGGCTTTAAATAGCTGGTAAACGTGAACAGACATATGCATGCGGCACATCGATAGAATCTCGACTAAAAATCTCCACCAACAAATTCCACCTAAACATAGCACAATTCCAACACCAAACACATGAATAAACAAAGGACAAAAACACTGCGTAGGTCTACGTGGAAGAAATATGGCTGTAGAATCTATACTACTACAGCTAACCATGCACACCGTATATCATATGAAAGCAGAGACTCCGCAGATTACGCAGATAATATGGGTTTTTTTCGTTTGTTTTTGGTTGTTGCTTTTTTGGTGAACATGATTTTTTTTCCCTTGTTCTGCTGTGTTGTGTCGTCTTTTATTCTGACCCAGTAACATGTATGCTAATTCCAATAATCTCACAAGTGTTACCTTTATAATGATACCAAAAGCATAAAAATAGACATTGTGGTTGGTGAGATATACACATTTTATTTTGGGTATCGTTTTTAGAGCAAAAATCTGTCTCAGGGCTTAAAGGGTTAAGCAAACAGTCACCTTTTAATTGGTATTATCATTATTATTATTATTATTATTATTATTATTATTATTACTAAAATAATAATATACATTGTGCCTGACCTGGATTAGAATATTGTGATCCTCTTCTCCTTTCTGTCTGAAATAATCATCTTTTCCTTCTAGTTAAGAGATTAAATGATTGGTAAGTGGGAGGAGGTGCTAATGTCCCATGCCATATCTGAATAGAAATGTGAAGTATGAACTTCCTTGTTCATCCATTTTAGCAACATAAACATGTTTCATAAGACTTTTCCACAATGCCATTTGGTGATCATAGCGTTGGAAGGCTGACTTTACTGTTAGATTGGTGTGTTATGTCTGTTATTCAACTTATTCAAGAGCTGATGGCATGAAGCATGTTTAGAGATTTCACATCTGATGAGACTCTTTTTCATTTGGATTTCTAAATATGGTTACCTTTCAGTAAATTCAGCTTTTATCATATACCTATAAGTTTACTTACATTTTCATTCAGTTTTTGCAGTATGTGTACTTTTATTATTACTGTAGAGCTTGTGTTTTATTGTGTTTGACATACAACATTTTCTCTTTCTAATTAGTTATACTTTAAATGTCATATTTAAAGCCACCATCGAGCGGCTCCGGGGAGCTACCATCTTTACCAAGCTGGACCTCCGGAGTGCGTACAACCTGGTGTGAATTCGAGCAGGGGATGAGTGGAAGGCTCTCTCTGTCTTTCAGAGTTTTGTGAACGATGTCCTAAGAGACATGCTAGACTGCTTTGTAGTGGTGTATATTGATGATATCCTGATTTTTTCTCAGACCCATGTGGCTCACGTGGAACATGTCTAGCGCGTACTCAAGTGCCTGCTCGAGTACCAGTTGTACGTGAAGGCCGAGAAATGTGAGTTCCACCAGTTGGAGGTCTCCTTTCTCAGCTGCCGACTCAGTGCCAGGGGCATCTCTATGGAGGAAGCCAAGGTGCACGCAGCCTCTGGGGGCCGCCGGGGCCAACTGCCCTGGGGAGACCTGACAAATCAATTCAGAAGTAAGTGAGTGATTGTCATTGTGAACACACCACAGCACAGCACACAGTGCACCACAACAAAATGTGACCTGTGCGTTTAACCCATCCGTGAAGGGGCAGTGGGCAGCTAACAAGGACAGCGCCCGGGGAGCAGTGCTTGGGGATGGTACCTTGCTCATGAGTACCTCAGTGGTAATTTTACCGTCCCTAGATTCGAACCTGCCACCTTCAGATCACGGGGCGAACACCCTACCGTTACGCACCAAACTGCCCTAAGTCACGGTTATGATGAAGGTTATGACAGCCCTTGATTCTTAAACAATTTGTTGTGATGAGACCCCTAATTTTCCAAGTCTTAAGAGTGACACATCTGATCTTTCTGTACATGTTTGAGACCAATGGTCGTCCAATAAATTTTAGTGACACATCTGATTTTCCAAATAATTCTTACGATGCCCCTAATTTTCCAACAAGGACTCTTCCAATTAGACGACAAAAAACTCAACAGGAAATTATAGTAGGCAAAAAAACTTTATTACAATCCAAACCAACAATGCCCTCGTCAGCCAACAGATACCCCCAGACTGGTTTAAGGGTTCCAACTTCATACACACTTCTTTACCTTAAACACACCCAGTTCATTTCTTTATCCTCACCCCTAGGCTTATACAACTGTTACACATAGTATAGATTGCGTACATCTCACCAATAAGGTATGGATCTCCTGTGCTATTATGCGCCACCAATAAGTTTTATCCAAATAAGGTAGGAAAAAAGTTAAAATAGAGTTGCAACAAAACAAGGATGCTTCTCAGCTGTTCTCTAAGTTAAAAGTATACAGCTGCTCTGGAAGCATAAAAATAGACACTATTTCAGCTGGTTCCTTGCAATAAAGGTGCAGCACATTTAGAAACACAACAGCTTTGCTAAATATACCATATCACACCTCTTATTGAATTGCTTTATTGTTAGCAGCAAAATTTTTAAATACCCAACAGTTCTGAAAAAACCTACTGATGAAGGTGGTCTATGGTCAAGAAACATTAATGAATCTTTCATATGGAACAGAACCAAGCCAATGTGTGCTCTGGTGTTGAGTCATTAGCTGAATCTTCTGTAAAATTCCCTGTCGTAACTATTGCCTACTTGACTGCTGCAGCACACCACTGGTACTCAGAATATCACTGATAGGTTTCGGAGGACTTCTGAGATTGGTTGTTCTATGTGGACTGTAGAATTCTAGAAATTTAGCTTTAAGTGTATTTGTAGACATGTTTATTGTAAGTAGTACAGTAATATACTGTAAGTTGTTTGGCCATCCTTCTGGTCAAAATATTTGAAGTATTGAAGTGTAGTGAGGTGACTGCATTTGTTCAGTTTGGAGTTCCCTTTCCAAAAAGCAGTGGAATTAATTTCACTCGGGGCAATCTCAGCCCTTGTGTGCTTGTAAGATCATAGTATGTGAATGCAGGAAGCACCAAACCAATGCAGAGCATTAGACTATGTAGTTGCATTTCTGAGAAAAGCTCAAGAAACAGATGCATGCTAAAACAAATCAGTCTATGGATTCTACACATCAGTAACGGTAGCATCCTCACTTGATTGTTTGGCCTGATCATCATCCTGGTCTGTGTTGTAGTTCATAAGATGTCTTTGGTACCATAACAATTGTTGTTGTTTCTGTTTTTCAAAATTTTCCATCATTATTTCAGACTCTTCATCCAATTCAGACTCTTCTTCTCTTTCTTTCTCTACCTGTTGGTACATTTTGTTTGTGTAGCAGCTTTCTCTATTATTCTCCAACATGGAGTCAATCTTGGCCAGAAGAGTAGTAACCTGATCATGGTTCGTGCGGTTCCTGTTGTTGAACACATGGTATCTGTTACCACATTTCCTGATGAGCTCCTTGGTTTCACGGCCAGCTTGTTCAGCGTACTGATCAATGGTCTTCTTCTGGAGATCATCTCCTCTGGTGAACAGCACCATGGTGTACTTCAGAACTCCATTACCAAACATGTCTTGGATGCTCTTCAGTGTTTCTTCTGGGTTTTGTAAGTAATGTCCAATTGGGACTGTCAGCAAAAAGACATGTGAACCTTCTTCTACATTGGGGCAACATTTGACAATTTCCTTTCTATCAATGTTAGCTACGCTTCCAGCAGTCAGCCCTGGAGTGTCAATCACAGTAATCTGCCTTCCGTCTATTTTGCCTGTCTCTTCCTGGCATGCTCGGGTAACTGGCTCTTCTGAAATATCTTCCATGAACAAGTCATCTTGGCCTAAAATAGTGTTTCCAGATGCACTCTTTCCAGCTCCAGTCTTACCCAGGAGAATAATTTTCAAATGTTTTGAATCTGTTCAGAAGAAGGAAAAGACAGAAGCAGTAAATAGCCAAATGATTTTATTGTGTTTACTCAAACTAAAGACTATGTAGATTATGTAACTGCAATGACAAACCATTGATTGTGAGATCAGATATCTTTTTTTGCAGGTCTTCAGCTTCTCTCTTGTACATCTGCAGTGTCTCAACTTGAGCACTCATGTAATTGTCTTTGTTGTACAGAGCATCTCCATTCTTTCTGAGAAGTGCCTGAACACCTTGAATCAGCTCGACAACTTGGGAATCTGGGCCGAAGAACAGTGGACTTCCTGCACAGGCTTTTATCACAGGCTCAAGTGTCTCCTCAAGCTGTTTGTTCTGAGACTTCTGGATTATGAGGACTATGGTGTGTTGAAGGACTCTGGAGCTAAAGATCCTCTGGATGATCTCCATTTCGGCTTTGTCTTCATCAGTGAGGCGTCCCTGAGGCATGACAAAGAGGAAAGCGTGGACTCCAGGAGGACAGAGAGAGACACAGTGGAGAGTCTGCTGCATCACTTGCTCCTCTGAGAGATGAGTTTTGTAGAGAGTTGGCATCTCCACCAGGGTGAACTGATGTCCAGACACCTCAGCCTCTCTCTTCACACACAATGAGCTGAGATCTTTGCTCTGCCGTCTTTGGCCCACTAGCAGATCTGAGATAGATGCCTTCAGTGCTGCATCACTCCCACACAAAATCATGTTCAACATCTCAGAGGCTGAAAGAAAAAAAAACAAAAATTTTGTGAAGTGGTTATATTCAGATGGTGCTGAAGCGGTGATGGCCTAGTGGTAGGACACCCATCTATGGACCAAGAGGTTGTAGTTTCAAGTTTGGATCTATGGTACTACCACCAGCATTACCACCTCTGGTCCCCTGAACAAGAACCGTTAACCCCAAGCTGCTCAAGAGGCTGACCCTATACCTAGGGAATAAAAGTGGCTCCATTTAAGAGCATCTACTTTACCCTGTTCAATGTCTTCTGTTGACCTGGTCATCTCATTTAGTGTTTCTTTTGGCCACCTCCTGGATTCTCTTTTCAAAGTTGATTCATCACCTACACTGCATTGCAGACATTTCCAGTGCTTCTTTTCTGCCAGCTTCACAATCACCTTTAAGAGATGTGCACGGCTGCTGCCAGTCCCACATATATAATGTCCTCCTACACATTTCTTGATCATCTCTTCCATCTCAGGATTCCTCATGAAGTGATCCACACCAGGCAATTGTTTCTGAGTGTCATATGTGAGTGCTATTGTATACTCAAATGCCTTCTCACCGAAAAATCTGAGGACGTTCTTCATCCTCTCCTTGTCGGCCTTTGTGAGCTTGTCGTGTTGTATGGCCAGCAGTAAGGCGTGAGGTCCAGGAACAGCCAGAGACACACACTCCTCTATCCCCAGCATGATCTGGTCCACTGAGAGGTGTGGATGAAGCAGGTGAGGTGTGTTGATGAGGGCGACGCATCTTCCCTCCACCTGCCCTCTGGCTCTCTCATTCTGCTGCTCTACTGAAGGAACTTCGGTATCGAACGCATCTCGACCCAGGATGAAGTTTCCAATCATGTTGTTGTTCAGTTCATTCATTCCGAGCAGCACAATTCTCAGCTCCTTAGCTGTAAAGTAAAAATGAAGAGGATTATGCATGTATAGCTTTTTAAGAAATGGTGAATTTGGAAACTAAACACCCACTTTGCTCACTCCTTAAGGGATAAGTCTATAAATTATTTTTCTTGTGAATTGTTAGTGTTTTCCCTGGGCCGATGTTGAACGTTTAATTAGGGTGACCATATTTGAGGGGATGGTAGTAGTCTAGTGTTAGGATACTTGCTTTTGGACCTCACTACTACCACCACTATGGCTCACTAGAGCAAGACCCATAACCATAAGTTACTACAGGGATATGGTCCCGGTAAAAAGGAAATGAAAGCTGCTCTGGATAAAAGTAAATGAGTGTTACTCTGGGCAGGATGGCGTCATGAGATTGACATCTGCAATGGCCAGAAGAAGTGTGAGTGGTGGGGGGAAAAGTAATTTTGTTACTTTCAAATTTAGATAGAACAAGGTGCAGAGATAGAATATACATGCAGAGGTGGAAAGTAACAAATTACATTTAATCATGTTACTGTAATTGAGTAGTTTTTGTGAGTAACTTGTGAGTAATTTTTTAAGTAGTTTTTGAAATAGGTAATTTTACTTTTACTCTAGTACATTTTGACGTAAGTATTTTACTTCGCTACATTGGAAAACCCCCGTTACTGAGTAAAAAATGAAATGCGGGGAAAAAAAACAATCTACCTGAAGAGAAAAGAAATTGCGGGGCGTTCGCACGGCATTCCCACTATTTTAATGTAGCCTATCGTGGGATGATGGCTGACACCGAGCAAGAGGTAGTTCGCACATTATACCTCTCTAGGGCCCTATGATTTGCGTGATGCTGAAAATACAGACGGAATCGTGGAATTCAACAAATAAAATGGAATCCGTTGTAAAACGTCATAATTGGCTGATATCGGTGTGTGGGCAAAGCAAAGCAATGGTTTCTAATCAGTTTTGGCCGCTGCAGCCCCCTGTATGTGTTACCTGTTGAGGTGGGACTCAGCTTTCCACACACACAAACACACAGACACAGAGGGGGAAACGTCAACAGTCAGCTGTGGAGAAGAGGCTGAAACACCGAAGTCCTTCAAAAAAATTAGGGAATTGGATTGTCAGTGCTAAGTTTAGAGCAGAACAATACACACGTGATTTTTATGAATCGGGAGAACAACTCTTTTGTAAGTTTGCCAGCACATGATAGACTGCACCCGCAAGAACACGTGACGACCACTTACAGTTGAAACACTCACATCAGGAACAATGGTTTTGCAGGAAAAATTAATGTTTTTTGTTGTTTACAGGGAAATGTTTACCAAAGCAGTAAATATTCTGCTGAACCCCAGCACCTTGAAGTTGAATAACAGTTATTTAATGTGAATTATTTTTCTGTTGCATTGTTTTTTTTTCCCACATCCACTCCAATTAGACACTTTTAGGTGAATAAATATCATTATAACGGAAAACACAGAATTCAGAAGAATAAAAATGGAAAAAATGGAATTCAGGAAAAAATAAAATGGAATTAAGGAAAAAAACAAAAGGGATTTCATAGGGCCCTATCTCGTGACAGGTTGTAAACATTATGCTGTAACATTATGCTGTAAACTATGCTGTTTCTCTTTTTTTTTTTTTTTTTTTTTTTTTTTGACTATGCTGTTTCTCTAACGCATCATGACATGAGAACCGTCCTGCTAGCTGAAGCTACGGGGAAATCTAGAGGTGGTAAACACAAGCCCAGCCCAGTTTTTGTTAGGCACTGAAACGCACTGATTCCAAATAGCTAACTAACAGTGAATGCAATCTAGCAGGCATTTTAGCATACTTTCCAGTCACATTACCATTCATTCTAGCCACTGCAGAAACTTTTAGCAGCATATTGCTTTAAGCAGGTGAACTGGTTGTTTTAGGTAATCTTATGGTTGATTGATGTCTTGAGCAACACTTACCAGGTTTGGACTTAAAACTCATTCTAAATCCTTTTGCTTTCTTCTGTTCTGGCTGCTTTGTCTCCTTCTTAATGTTGTAGGGCAGATATCCTCCTCTGTTTCGCATCATCACTTCATCAATCTTTTCCAAAAGCTTTAGCACTGGCTCTTTAGTGCGTTGCTCAGGTTTTCCAATCGCCAGATATAAATCCTGGTGAT
>JAVGVS010002946.1:0-10358 GCA_032718565.1 Distichodus sexfasciatus
ACATACATACATACATACATATTCGGCCCAGATGATCGCCCAACTCTAATGAAAACCTCACGTATGACTAACACACAGTTGCTTCTTTTCGTCTTCATCTTTAATATTTCTTGAAAAATCTGTCACTGATTTTTTTGACAGCCGCTTGTACGCAGTGATTGCATTTATTATTTCTTCTCTGAGCATTTTGCATATTCCAGCTGACATTTGTGGCTCTGTTTGTGATTTCTGAACACGTAAGACGTCAGGCTTTTGGCATTTACTGCCTTCCCACATCTCTTAAAATGCAAATCAACCAGTTTTTTTTTATTGGAGCTCAACTCATGTAGGATAATTTTTTTTTAAGTCAATACAGATGAAGACATATATTTTCAGTAAAATTATACTGGTTACATATTTCAGTAAGATATACACCTTTAAACCCAACGTTAGTGCGGTTTTGTTTTTATAATAAAATCTCTAACACAGTGAGACCTTTGGCACAAAATAGTGTGGAGGAAATAGTTATTTCCTACAGATTGTGTGTCTACAGTCAGTACGCTACACCACATCGCCCTTCTTTGGATGTAGAATGAATTGCAGTAAACTAAATTTCTATTTCCACACTGGTGAAAGTAACTCAAATGTAATGCAGGAGTTGTGTAACACATTGCAATTCAGACACTGTTATATTGTAATGGAACCAATTACTTAGAAATAACACTAACTAGTCACATAGAATCTAGTACAGTTTTAACCCTATCAGCTGATAATATCGCAACAGAGAGAGATGATGAGTCATGCTCTTAGCGATGTTGCTGAGCGACGGCATAATTGCACGCTTTTTACGTGAGTTTGTTTCTCGTTTGGGGCGTTTTGTGTTCCTGTTAACACACTAGAAGTGACTCAGCATTTACATAACTGACTTTTACTCATTAATCGCAGAACTATGTGGTTTTAGATTGCGCTTCGTTCAACTTACTTTTCACCCCATCCAGAAATTATCAGGACGTTGTTTGCCCCAAAATCTTGATTGGTTAGAGGAAATTAATTTAATTCATTCTATCAGAGAACATTCAAGGGTTGCCAGTGTCATAATGATTTTTGATTTGTCACATAGATGCATTTATCATCACTGTACAAGGACAATGAGATGTCATTTGAAACAATCAGCAGATGCTCAGTTTAAAAAAAGAAGTGTATAAAAAGTATAAATTAAAGACAACAAAAACTGAAACCACAAAAAAAGTAAAACATACACACAATATGGACATGTACAGCTGCTGGATGAGAAATATAACAGTATAAAACCATATAAAAATATAAAACAATATATTTATGTACATGATAAAGTGCGTACAACACATACAGTTATATAGTAAACTAAAATAAAGTTAGGGTAAAATGAGTCAAAATGAAATAGATTTTATTATTTATTTATGTGTGCATAACCAAAAATTTTCCTCTTCTAGTTTTTTTAAAATAAAAAAATAAATAACGATTATTAATACCTGAAAGGCTTTAATCCCATGCTTTATTTTATTTGTAAATATAAATCCCTCTGCTAACATTTAGAAACTGAGAATATCTCATAATGATCTCAATATTATGAGGTTTTTGGTCGGATTAGGAGCTTCATTAGTTTGCATAAACGCTATAAAATCCCTAAAACAGCATCAGCTCTGCTTTTATAATAGGATGGTTCAGGCCACATTTCACTACATGTTGTACCTTGTAAGCATGTGACAAATCTTGAAACTAAGACTGTGCACATCAAAAATTATAATTTAGAAATGAGTTAACAGGTTAAGAGTGAAAAACAAATATGGACATAAAGTATAGACAAATGTTCTTTGAAGGTTTATATTTTAGACAGTGACTGTGTGTGTGGATATTACTTAGATATTGTGCATATTATATGTATAAAGAATAACTACATCACTCACACACTCTGTTTCTGGACGTCTACAATGTTTCCGCTGCTTAAAAACGACACCGAGCCCATGGGCAGCACCACTGCAATTATTCATCTAGAATAAACTGCGCTAATTATTAACATATAAGGCAACGTCTCGTCATTTCACCGGACCTGAAGGCCACAGGCTTGGCAGAGAGAGAGGGAGGGAGAGTGTTACAAAGGAAAAGAAGAAGGAGTGTACCCGGACTGGATAATCATTCATCAGGGCAAACAACGAGGCAGGCTGGAGAGAAACTCCAATCAAACACACCAGCAGCGGTTCACGTGAAGTCATAATCAATACACAGCCACACGAACGCTTATACATCACAACACACTCTCATAAAACCAGCCATGCATCACACACTACACCTCGCACACACTCTACAAACATCAGCATCGTCTAGTATTCATAATCTAGGGTTAGCTTTCATATCAGCATGAATTTCGTTAACCTTAAGTATGACAAAAATGTTCATTCATAAGAAGAAGATTCTTAAAAGTGAAGATATTAGCGAGCTGAAACTAGATGTTTGCTAATAACGCTATGAGGAAATTAGTATTAGATTAAATTAATTTGAAATTGTATTCATTAGTTTAATTTTAAAGATTAGAAATTGCTATAAATTCATTTTGGTCAGCAAGACAAGGCAGGACTAAAAGAACACAAATTGTGCGAAAATATTAACAAAACTGTATGTCAATGTCAGGTTGATGGCCTTTTAGTTATGACTAAGCAATATGTGACTCTCCACGGCAAAACCAGTCGCTTGTCGCAAATTTTCAAAATTGAGTTATGTTTTCATGAAAGGGCATAAATCAAGCTTCAAAACGATACCTATATCGAATGAATGGGACGACATATGACTGAGATATCAACATTCAAAGGAGTCGGGTTTCTCCTGTCATGCCAAGTGAGAAACGGAGAAATCTGCCTTTGAAGTTGACTATCGACGTAGCACTCACAGACGCTTGGTGCGGTTGTGGCTACATTTGTATTTACGGTAGCCTACGCTGCATTCACAGCCACACGGATAGCCTACTGCATTAGGTTAACTGAATTCGGGAGACGAAGATGGATTCCGGAGAAATATCTTCACGCTAGTCAGCGAGCGGATTTACTGTAAATATTGGAGTAGAGCGGTCAAAACAGAAACTTTTAACATTCTGCTGGAATTGAATTCCTCACCTCAAGAAAGTCACGTTTTTAGGATGGAAAGGGTAAGTTTTTCAGCGAAATTTATTCACAACAGTACAGTATAGACCTTCCACTGTTTCAAAACACTAAACACAAAAAATCCAAAAAATTTTCCCCACGCAACATAAACGCTCGTTTTTCTCGGAAACCTCCGTTGCGACAAGCGACTGGTTTTGCCGTGCAGAGTCACATGTAAATATTATAAACTAATGACTAAAAGTTGACTAATGTAGCTGCTTTATGTTGAATCACACTTGGTTAAATCTATGAAGGTTAGAAAAGATAGTTACACACGATGGATAGATAGATACAGACACACGCAGATAGATGGTTAGATATATACAGGTACAGACGCATATAGGTAGAGAGAGAGAGGGATTAAGGGAGGGAGAGGTTTATGAGTTGCAATTTAGATATAGTGAGAGAGTGAACAGTAAAACTCTCGGACGAATGAATCAGCACTCAGACTGCAGCGTTATTACAGCCTGCTGCTCTCCTTCACCTCTACACCTCCATCTCTCCTCTCTTTTTCTCTCTCTGTCTCTGTCTTTTTCTCTCTCTCTGTCTCACCCTCTTCCTCTTTTTCCCCTATCTTTCTATCTACTCATCCTTCTTTATTTCTTTCTTTCTACTACCTCTCATCACCTTGATTTTTGTCTTTATCTTTATCTCGCTCTATCTATTTATATCTATTTCCCTCCCCATCTCTCTCTCATACTCCCCTTTTCCCTCCATCGCTCGCTCTCTCTATCTATATCCTTTCTCTCTCCTTTCTCCTCTCCATCTTTCATTTTTTCTCTTTCTCCTCCCTCTCTCACCCTGCGTCTTTCTTTCCCCATCTTTCTTTTTCTCTTTCCCAACTTACTTCTATCTCTTGCCCCCCTCTGTCTCTATTTTCCTCTTTCTTTCGTTCCCCATATCTCTCTCTCTCTCTCTTTCTATCTCTATCTCTATCTCTATCCTTTCTCTGTCTCACCCTCTCTCTCCCTCTCTTTCCCTTCCCATATTTTCCTTCTTCCATCTTTCTCTCTCTCTTCCCTCAGTGAGGTGTGTATCAGGAGTGTGTTTTCTCAGTGCTGTTCTTAATGAACGTTACTAAATTTGGTCAGAGCGGTGTGTGTGTGTGTGTGTGAGGAGCAGCAGGGTTACATCTCCCCGGTCAGCTCTAATCACACCACAATTTTTTCCCCGTTTCAATGGAAAAGGCGAGCTCTGCCATTTTTCACACCTCTCAGGGCATTAAAGAGCATGTGAGGAAACGCCACCTCTATTTATTCTGCTTATTAAAACTAAAAGGCAAAAACGGACAAGGCTTCAAACCCGACTTCTGACTCGGAGCTTATAAAAGATGCCGGCGCGGTTACACCAGGCTACACGCTGAGTTTTGTAGCATTGCTTTATAAATTACAACATTATTATCACTACATGTGCTCACCAGGACCAGAAACAAAGTTAAACTTTATATTGTGAGGTATCAGTCCCAATCCAGAAGGGAGGCTCTGACACCAAATAGACCTTCTGATCCCAACTCCTGATCCAGGTTCTTCACCAACACGCTTAGTTGCTAGATATGAGTTTTAACTAGTGTTTTTTAACCTGTATTTACTAAACATGTTTTCACCAAAAAGGCTGCCCACTGCTCCTTCATGGATGGGTCAAAGTGTGGGTTCTTAGGGTCACATAAACACAAGTGTGTGTCATTATAATCACCTCAGAAAAGGTATGAATCAAGGTGTGGGTCATTATGGTCACCTGAGCCCATGTCTGGGTCAAGGTGTGTGTCATTAGGATTACTTAAACCAGGTTGTGGGACTGGGATCCCATGAGTCGGGTTAAGAATCAAGATGCTGGTTATTAGGGTCAAATGAGACCAGTTTTGAATCTAGGCGTGGCTTGTTATGCTCACATGACTCAAGGTGTGCTTCATTAGGGTCACATGAGCCAAAATGTTAATGTGTAGCCAAAGTGTTGGTTGTCAAGCCCAGGTGTGGATCAAGGTGTGAGTTGTTAGGGTCACCTGTGTCAAGGTTACGCTTACTTGAGCCCAGTTGTGAACCTGGGTGTGCGTCATAGATCCCAAACTGCAGAATGAACACTGCGTCAGCCTCATACGAGTCACGTCGCATTGTGCAGAATATAATACAGATCCCAGACAATCAGCACTGCTGAGCACTTCACACCAAATAATAGCAGCCAATCAGACATAAAAAATCACCCTCCAGCCAATCAGCATAGTGTAACGCCACCAACCAATCAGCAGCTGTGTGCTTTTGTCCAAAAACATCCAGACAATCAGCATTGTAGCATCAGAATGAACAGAGCTTGACACACACCTGTGGATACTTCCCATACGCTCACACACACTAATTTGGACGTGGCATTAAATGACTCTCTCAGATCAGCATCTAATCGAACCTTCTGCCAACAAACCCCAGATCTGGCAACACTCCGGCTGCTGACTCACCGCACTTGGAACACGCTTTAATTAAGTTTGATTTAGTCCGTAATGTTCAGTGAGCTCTGCGCATTTTGTGATTCATTAATCTGGCCACTAATCTGGATAATGGAGGCCGGAATTCAACCACAGAGGAAGAAGCTTGATCAGTAGGGGTGTAACGATACGTCAACTTAGATCAGTACAATGATCAAGTGATGCATTGATCCTAAATGAAAATATTAAGTAGACATTGTCTGTCATCACACCATTCTCCCTCCCCTCCCTGAAGCATATCGACGTCCGCGTGGTTGAACGGATTCTGGCCTGTCAGGATTGTGAAAAATGAGAGCAGATTAACTGTGATGATCTAACGAGTGTAAAGCTGCAGTTAAATGGGACGTCTTCATCACAGATGCCCGAAAAATAGGAGCAGTGTGAAGCTTGAGAGAGAGAGAAAGATGGTGTTTCTACAGTAATGCTGGAGAAGCTTTTAGCGACGGTCGGCGCAGAAAAGACATGAGCGTGTAACGCAGTCCGACATCTCGACTCACTGGGGAAGTGAGAGAGAAGAAGAGAGAGATGATTAGTCTGAGATCATTTCTTCACATTAAAACCAAAAACCACAACCCCCAAAAATATTTATTAAATTCCTGTTTTTTTATTACATACCTAAACTTGAGATCATTTTCTGTTCAGCCTTCTATCCATCTTTTCATCCATCTATCCATCTCTCCACCATTCATTCATCCATCTATCCATCCATTTAACCGTCTGTCTTTCTATGCACATATCTATCTATTAATCCATCTATCTATACTACTTATTATAATTGAACTTTTCCATAGTTTTATCCCGTTCTACTGCAGCTTGCACCAGTCACACAATTTCATGAACTTAAGCGCCTCATCATCGAAAAATGTATCACAATATTTTAATTTTATGGCAGTTATCGAGATTCTTTTAATCAGTCATTCATCCATAATCAAGATCCACATAAACCTTCTATAAATCCAGTTTTTTAGGAGGTTTGTAAAGTTTTGAGTAAGACGGACACCAAAACACCTGCCGGTTTTCCTGACATGGTCCAGTTTACGTATTTATTTAGTGTGCTGCTAGAAGAGAAGTCATCTCACTGCCGAAAGGAAGGGGAAAAAAAAAGTTGCGATGAAAAGCAGGTTGATTATAGGCCTTAAAAAGGAGCAATCAGGCTCAGGCCGAGTGAAAGAGTGTGTCTAAAAGTGTGTGTGTGAAGATTGTGTTCTGCTCTGATGCATTAACATAAAGCTAAAGGGAGTGGAATTACAGGCTGCTGCCTAAATTGGGGGAAATTATTGCATCGCTTCCTGCCAGAGCGCTGCGTGTCCCCGGTAATTACAGAGAGAAAGAGAGAGAGAGAGGGGGAAGGAAAAGGGAGAGAGAGAGAGCGATAGAAGGAGAGAAGGGCTGATGAATAAGACGCTGATTGCTGCTATTCAGTTCTCAGCTCTGATCGCTTCAGCACATGTGACAGGTAGACTATTCCTGTCGTTTTCCTCCCTCTCTCCATCTCTCTCTCTCTCTCTCTCTCCCTCTCCGAAGAGCAGAGGCTAGAGGAAAGGAGGAACCTTGTTCTATTTAGAGAGCCGCTCTTGTCATCCAGGCGGCTGAGACGGTGACGGCAAGAGGCTTTTCTTTTCCTTTTTTCCTTTTAGAAAAAGCAGCTCGAAAAGAGAGAGGGTGGAAAAGAGCGACAACACATTTCATTTCCAACCCTCATTCAATTTAAGGCCCGTTTAAATTCGGTATCCGGTTCAGCTAAATTGTGCAAAACAAGCACAAAAATGAAAAAGGCAAGTGATTAAAATCAGATTTTTTTGCAATCCCTTTTTAAAAATAAAATAGCTAAACAGTGATGAGGCCCTCAGGTCAAATGGCAGGCTCACATAATGAACTTCCTATAATATGTTAAACTTTACGTTAAAATATTATGACTATTCGGATCAAATATTTAGCTTCTAGAAAGCGCAAGCGTTTTTTTTTCCTGAAAAGCCTAAATTGTTACCATCAGTTTAAATCAGTTAGAATTTAATTTGGTGAAATTAATCAAATCGAATTGAAATCATATCGTAATAGACTTACCATAATATTGGCAAATATTGTATTGTCTGTTGAATCAATATATTGTGTCATGATGAAACACCTAGAGTTAAGTACTACTACTACTAATAATAATAATAATACTAATAATATTATAAGATTAATAATTAATGTCAAATCAATTTTAGTAATAGTGCACACGTAAACAACCACAGTAATCCCAAAATGCTGTACAATAAAACAGGCTGAAAACCACTTGTAAGTATTTAGAAAAACAGAAAACATTCAAATGCAACAGAAAAATGAGTTTTTAGTCAAGATTTATAAATATCCATGAACGGAGAATATCTGATGCGCAGAGGGAGGTCATTAATAAATTAATAAGAAGGGATAGAGGAAAAAAAAGTTATAAAAGTGTGATTAACCATATTTTTTATGTAAATCATATTTTTATGGTATAATTTTTCTTTCTAGCCTTTAAAGTACGTTGGTTTAACATAAATCTCAAAGTGATAATATTTCCGAGGTTTTTAAATCTGAAAGTGATAATATTCTCATTTTAAATTCTGATTATTTATTGCAGTGTTTTCCTCCTAAAAATTCAGCAGTGATGGAGAGGAGTGACGTGAGCACTTGAGCCTGGGGAAGGTGGTTTGTAAAGCCTGCTTATAGAAGCAGAGAAATCTATTACACTGTAATCCCTAAAGCCAAGAGCCACTTTACTCATTGTTTTGCCACTAAAGAAGCAGCAGCGTTTACAACAAAACCCTCCACTACGCCAGCTTTTAACCAGCGCTTCATAAAAGAGAACTTTTCACTCCACGACTTCACCACCACAGGGCCAAGAAGCCCTTCTCTCCTCATTCCTATTCCTGAACGAATAAAAGCAGAATAAAAACTGGATTCCAGCCTCTTTCTCTCTCTCCCTCTCTTTCTCTCTAGCAATTTGGGCATCTATATTCACTGGAGATCCGAGAGAGAGCTGAGCCAAGAAGACAACATGCCGAGAGAAGTTAACGGATTAAAAAAATTATCCAGCGGCCTTTCCGATGGCGATCGCATTTAATCCTGGTCTAAAAGGATTTTTAGATGAAGAAGCAGCTTTAAGCCTGTAATTTAGTCCCAGACTATGTTTCCATTAATCTCGCTTGGAAAAATCTGCTGTTGTACAAGACAGGCCTGAGTGAGATGCAGAGCTCAATATTCTACATTTTGCAGATCGAGTTCTCACTTTGCACCTTGCACCTCGATTTGCCTTCAAACCAGCATCAATTCTTATAGGTACACTTGCACAAAGTCAGGGATTTTCTAGGATTATAGTCAGGTGTATGATCAACCAATTATACCAGACAGGTGCTAATGATCATCAATGTCACACGTAGGTTGAAACACAGTCATTAACTGAAACTGAAACAGCTGTGTAGGAGGCTTAAAACTGGGTGAGGAACAGCCAAACTCTGCTACCAAGGTGAGGTTGTGGAAGACAGTTTCATGTCATGGCAAGATTGACCACAGCAACAAGACACAAGGTAGTTATACTGCGTCAGCAAGGTCTCTCCCAGACAAAGATTTCAAAGCAGACTGGGGTTTCAAGATGTGCTGTTCAAGCTCTTTTGAAGAAGCACAAAGAAACGGGCAACCTTGAGGATCGTAGACGCAGTGGTCGGCCAAGGAAACTTAGTGCAGCAGATAAAAGACACATCAAGCTTATTACCCTTCGAAATCGGAAGATGTCCAGCAGTGCCATCAGCTCAGAACTGGCAGAAACCAGTGGGACCCAAGTACACCCATCTACTGTCCGGAGAAGTCTGGCCAGAAGTGGTCTTCATGGAAGAGTTGCAGCCAAAAAGCCATACCTCTGACGTGGAAACAAGGCCAAGCGACTCAAGTATGCGCAAAAACATAGGAACTTGGGTGCAGAAAAACGGCAGCAGGTGCTCTGGACTGATGAGTCAAAATTTGAAATATCTAGCTGTAGCAGAAGGAAGTTTGTTCGTCGAAGGGCTGGAGAGCGGTACAATAATGAGTGCCTGCAGGCAACAGTGAAGCATGGTGGAGGTTCCTTGAATGTTTGGGGCTGCATTTCTGCAAATGGAGTTGGAGATTTGGTCAGGATTAATGGTGTTCTCAATGCTGAGAAATACAGGCAGATACTTATCCATCATGCAGTACCATCAGGGAGGCGTATGATTGGCCACAAATTTATTCTGCAGCAGGAGAACGACCCCAAACATACAGCCAAAGTCATTAAGAACTATCTTCAGCGTAAAGAAGAACAAGAAGTCCTGGAAGTGATGGTATGGCCCCCACAGAGCCCTGATCTCAACATCATCGAGTATGTCTGGGATTACATGAAGAGACAGAAGGATGTGAGGAAGCCTACATCCACAGAAGATCTGGGGTTAGTTCTCCAAGACGTTTGGAACAACCTACCAGTCGAGTTCCTTCAAAAACTGTGTGCAAGTGTACCTAGAAGAATTGATGCTGGTTTGAAGGCAAAGGGTGGTCACAGCAAATATTGATTTGATTTAGATTTCTCTTTTGTTCATTCACTGCATTTTGTTGATTGATGAAAATAAATGATTAACACTTCCATTTTTGAAAGGATTCTTTGTTTACAGCATTTTTCCACACCTGCCTAAAACTTTTGCACAGTACTGTGTGTATCTATCTATCTATCTATCTATCTATCTATCTATCTATCTATCTAT
>JAVGVS010002947.1:0-10358 GCA_032718565.1 Distichodus sexfasciatus
ATATGACATGATTTCTTTCACATCTGTGTTAACTATTTTAATATAGCAAGCCTAATTTTAATATGATTTACATGTGAACAACCATTACACAAAATTCTATTAATAAATAATATTAATGCACCAAGTTGAAGTGGAGGTTAATTACAGGGCTGAATATTTCTGTGAGGGCTTTTACTTGTAAGTCTGAGGTCAGGGTGAGGGTCCAGGCTTATTCTTATCAAGCCATGTCAACTTCCACATCGCACCTCCCGTTATGAGCTGGCCTCCAGTGATGGGCTGCTATTTTGGCTCACTTCCAATGATATTAATAATGTCAAATCAAATCAAGTTCTCCTTCCGTGCCCATTATTACTAAGAGTAATCAAATATCCAAACATGCAACACTGTGAATGAACAATGTAACTCAGCTGGTGGTAACTTAGTTGTAATGACAGTTTTAATGACAGCTTTATATACTGTAGAACAGCCATGGACTACAAAGCGTCACTCTGGATAAGAGCGTCTGCTAAATGCTGTAAATGTAAATGTAAACAAACTGCTTTAAAATATTGTATTTATGGCAAAATTCAGCATTTTAAGAATGCTATGGTGAAAGATGAGAAAAAGCCTTTGGTAATCACAGAAACAGCAGGGTCAGGGGCTTCTGAAAGGTGCAAACACATCCTGGAAAATGAAAAGCTTTGGTAGTGCCTGACCTTTAGAGGTCATACCATTACTGCTCAACTCCGTTCTACTGATTGTTACTAGTGTTGTGTGAGAGAGCACAAAAATAGTTGTTACTTGGCCTGTCCGCATTCAGTTTTCCACATAAACATTTAGTTGGAGGCAGGAAATAAAGGTGACAAAGCAGGACGCTGCTCTAAATGGCCTCGATCATGTAGAAACAGAGATAATTGAACACTGCTGGCTAAACAGGCCAGTTGGTGACAAATGCTGGTAAAAAAGAAAGTCTTAAAATGCTTGACGGCCATTAAATTGTTTCGATTGGTGTGTAAAACTGCTGCTAATCCGAGTCGTAATCGGACACATAGAGTAAATCTCCTCGTTACTGGCCTGATCGGGCTTCAGCTGTAATCTATACCAGTGTAAAACCTTTCATTCTCTCCAATAAGCCTAATCTGTTTTCATATTCATCCAGACCAGCATAAGTGTGCACACAAACACACACAGGAAGAAAAATAAGATCAAAACAATTATTAATTACACCATTTCTTTTAGATATTCCAGCAACACCTGGAGCCAAAGAATACCAAATATGAAACAGTAGAAATGCAAGCCTTTACTGTCTCTTTAGGACAGCAGACAAAAGCTATATCTAAACTTCTTGAAAGTGTGTTCATCAACAGAAAACAAGACAAGGTTAAGGGCACTAAACCATGGCATAAAGCTCTCTATGCAAAACCATGTGCACACATGGCGTAAGGATGGTCTTGCTCTTTTGAGCTCTACTTAAAAGTCGCCCTGTAATTTATCTGAAGTGGGAGGAGGTAATTAGTCTCAGCCGATTCTAGACTGAAACAAGGCTTGTATAAGATCAAAACAACGAACAAATTCACAATAACGTGCAACACACCATTCAACCCTATGCCATTGCATAAAAGAAAACTGATGCGGTTCATGGTCTGCTTCTGATAACAGAGAAATCATCACTTCAAAACAAGCACAATAATTAAAGTCATTAAAAGATAAACGAATGGATTATTTCTAAATTGTTTACTAGTGTAAAACATGAAATATAAAATGGGTTTAACATTATTTCATGGAACTATTTAATTATGAACACTATTAATGAATCGGCTGCATTGACCAGTTTATCTACAAACTCTGACGGCCAATTAAGGTAAAAGACTAATTGAAAAACAACAAAAATTAAGCATCAGATTTGAGTAAGCACCTACAAAACCACATTCACATAAAATGACAAAAATAGACAACTGTAAAACGTACGCTGTAGCAGACACCTTAAATAAATACTTGTTTTCTCTCCCACAAATAGTAGACTGGTTATTTGTCTTTCTGCGTACAAACCACTGACGCAACACTCAACCAATTTAAACACATTTGGGATGATCTCATGAATCATGCAGAAGTGATTCCCTGGACTTTTAACATTCCAAGCAACAAGATTTGTTTAACGGTTTCTAGAGAGAATTATCAGGAGTAGAAACTAGAGACAAACACACTATAATTTGGGTAGTGATGTTGATACACAGCTCTGCAGTAGAATACAGCAGTCTTGTTATTAATAACACCTTCACACAGCAAAACATTGAGTTTGCTATTAGGTGCACAGCCAGATGATTTTAGAGCATAAACTAAATGGGAGGCTAACTATCACTACATTAAAACCTCTAAAGCACACAGCACGCACATTTCTAGTTGAAGCAACAAAACCATGTAAAAGTGTTTCATTTTTTATTAGGCATGATCACAGTTTCTGTTAATGACGTGCAGTATTACGTGCCATACAGAAGCATAGCTCTTTCAAATCATTCTAGAAAATCAAGATCAACGCATGATACATAGTTTACACGTCTCTTCCACACTAAGGAATAAACTTGTGTGTAAAAGCTCCTACGTACCCGTATTTGCACCCTTACAATAAACAAGTAGGAACTCAACCAGCTGGGGTTAAACAGACCTTCAGCTCTAACATACACAGAAAAAAACCTTCAGTCACATTCAGGAGCTGAGTTTGATGTATGAGGAATGTGACTAGGGTATCAGAAAGTCAGCAATGCTCTCTGGGCAGCCCTAATTAAGCAAGCCACGCACTGTCACATAAACGTTTGCTTTACTAAGATAGCAAAGCTTCAAAACAGCACCAGATGGTTCTGATCTCCAACCTTCAAGCAGTTAAAATTTGACAAGGATAAATGCCTCTGCATCATACGCATGCTAGTGGATGAAAGACCCCTGATTACATTATACTCAAAAGATCATCCACACCCAGCTCTCGCTTCATTTCTTTGAAGTCTGTGTGCAGGTGCCTAGAGACGATGATGAGGTCTGCATGTTTAAGTGTGTGTGTGAATCTAGGAGAGAGTGATAAAAAGAAAGAAAGAAAGAAAGAAAGAAAGAAAGTTTCATGTGCACATATTTGTCCATTCTCAGAAAAGTACCAACTACCAACATCAGCCCTCTTCATCTGGTCACATCAGACTCGTCTGCAAAGATCATAATCTGATCAATTCCCACAGGTTTTAAAATAAAAAGCCTGTTCTGTCTTTGAAATATCTTCTATGCAATTAGCAAAAGTAACAAATCCGTTCAAACATTACACATGGAAACATTAAATCATGAAATCCACCTCAGAACAATCGTTAGTAGTAGCTCATGAAACCCATTTCATGTGGTCTAGCTCCTGAAAATATACAGCACGTATTTCATTACAGTATCTTTTTCATTTAGGACACAGAAGCAACATGAGTCCCAAAGGATGCCAACATGTACAAGAGAGTTTACCAGCTCATTTGCATATTTTGACTTGAGATTTTAAAAGGAAATATAACAAGAAATAAGTAGTGTCCTAGTCAAGAAATTATAAATGATATTATTTTTGCTACATCTTTGCAAGTGTGCGCAAGTTAAGCTTAAGTCAGAACTTGTTTATAAGAGTTTCTAAACTTGACACGCACTTTCATTGATGTAGCAAAAATAATAATGTGGTCATGGGCATCAGTAGAGAAGCACAAACCATACATGACTCATACATAACCCTTTTAAAACTTTTTATCCTCACCACCTTTACTCTCCATAAACAACTTTATTATCAAAATTATCTTGTTTTGGCAAAATTCCTTCTTATACTGTAGTTAATGTTTTCCTTCTGTTGTACAGAGACCAGCTGGTTGCTCTGCATGAACACATTCTCACAAAGTTGTTTAACACTGCAGCATCATTTAAAAAGAAATGTACTAACAAGTGCTTAAAAGCGGCAGCCAGGAGACAGATGTGTTGCATAAATCAGTTTCTGTATACAAGTATTCACAGAGCACAAGAGGCCTCGATGGCTTCAAGCCTGCCAACTCAATGAAGGTATGTTTGTGCCTCATTAAACAGAAATCCAATCATGGGTTACGTAAGAACAAGTCCTTGAAGAATTGATCAATGTTGCTTTTAAAAGAATTCACAAACAGCATATAAAGCCTGTACGGTTAAGCACTGATTGATTGACGTTCTTTGTGAAGAAGCAGCAAGACTTACCTAACGTACTGGAAAGCTCTGGTCTGAGATCCTGAACCATAAACCTGAAAAAAGGTAGAAAAAAATATCTATCAGTAATTGATGGGCTAGAACGCTGCACTTAACGCCTCCTCCACTGAGCTAAAAAGAGACTTGGCAGAAGAGTATTGGCAGAAGCTCTACCTCTGGAAATAAGTGTTCAAGCTATCAATATAAAAGAGTCGTTTTAAGACAAATACTGGGCATTAAGTGAAAGTGATTGTCATTGTGAACACAACACAGCACAGCACACAGCGCACCACGTGACCCATCCATAAAGGAACAGTGGACAGCTGACGTGCAGCGCCGGGGAGCAGTGCTTAGGGACAGTACCTTGCTCATGAATACCTCAGCGGTACTAGGAATTGAAACGGCGACCTTCCAAACACAGGACAAACTCCCTAATCGTTACACTACCAACTGTCAGGGATAAAACATGAATTCCCCGGAAGATGGAGCTGCTACTAGCTGTTGTTATGGGATAAAATAGTGTCTCGAGCTGCACACTTATGGCATACTACATAGTTTACTTTAGGTATACAGGAAGTTGTGTGCATGGACACAATTTCAGTCATAGTGCTATGTGTTGAGCAGTAGCTAACAAAAATTAGCAAAGCTACTAACTCAACTAGTTTTTTCAGTAGCTTATCAGAACGAATGTGGTTTAAAACACTAACTTTAAAAGCACTTATTTCTAACAAATGGTTATATGCTACAAGCTCTGCATCATTCATTCATTACAGAAAATAGCATTTCAACTGTTTCTGATTGGCGTTGCATTCTAAGAAGTGGCATCTGATAGGCTACCCTCCCTCCGTCGCATACAGTCACTGCATCACAGCACACTCTTGGCAGCTGCAAGACGGAGTTGGAGTATGGAGCCACCTTGTCCATGAAATATCTTGGGTGCAGTTAGCAACCTTTTCTCTGTGAATTGCAGTGAAGCTAACTGCTATACAGTATTAAAACAGCAGCTTGGTTTAGTTAAGCTACTTTTAATCATTGTAACTTAATAGTCCAAATGTTCCTTCCCCCACACTGATTGCTAAAGGCTCACCGTGAGAGGCTCTCCCTGTAGAGCCTGCAGGATGAAGTTACTGACCACACGTCCGTCGTTCATATGCATGCGAGAACCAAATGTGTTGAAGATTCGCGCCACTCGTACCTCTACCCCTTCCTGGAGGACAGAGAAAACACCGATGTTTATTTGATAAACAGACTGGGCAAAAGGGACAACTGTAAAAAGTAGTTTAGTAGTCATTTCAATCTTAGTTTCTGAGGTGAAAAAGGATAAATAAAATAATACAAACAATAATGCACTGACATTCATTAGTATATTTGGTATCTACCTCATACATTAACATCCTGAAATGGGCAAGTCGAACGGAAAATGTGAAACTTGGAAAATGGAACTTTTTCAGTGAATATACTGGCAGATTTCTTAATATCTGAAAAGTCGAAAATATATGTGAGTTTTTTTATATTCATTTAAATAAAACTGTTGAGGCTCTGGAGGTCTGGGGCATAAACACAGCGCAACATTAAATATGAGAGATGCTGACCCTCACACAATACACACAGTCAAAAAACAAAAAAGCCAAATAACAGATTTTAGAGGTTTAACATGTTCAACAGCCCACTTAAATGAAACCATTTTTCATCTTATCATTTAAATGTGTATTTCTAGGGATATATTTTCTCTTTATTTTGTAAATATTTTATGTTTACAATGTGTATTTTATGTTTTTAACATTACTTTTTAACACAGTCTTTTTTTTTTACCTTCTTTATTTTAAATTACTTGGCCCATCTCAAAAGTGTACCAGGTTTACAGTACATTTGTTTACGTGTCTTGTTTTCATGGTCATAAAAAGTAGATAAAGACAGAAGCATAATCAACAATCCAACAATCACGTAAGATCCCAGTGGCTCCCACAAGTATTACTCTTAGGAAAACAATTTCCTGCAAACCCTGACACAGTTCCAGACACACAATCACCAAGGAGTGAGTATTGGAAATCCCTACGTTAGTGATGCAGAAACAACTTTAGTGGGTATTAAAACAGCCAAATGCCGTAAATAATTGTATCCCATGTATCCCATCTGTGAAATAGGCTTGAAAATAACAATCGCCATCCACTTAACCAGATGGACAAAGAAAGAGAGGCCATGAATTATTTTTAGTGCAGGTCAATAATGCACCTGGCTCCTGCAGTTGACCTTTTGGCCTATTGACACAAAGTACTCAAAAATGTACAAAGCATATTCACAGTTATTCCTATGTATCCTTAAGGAAGTGTGTTTGGATTTCCTTGTGCAAAGGCAACATGAAAAGTCATTAAGATTCTAAAAGGTAGGGTTAACTAGGACAAGGTCCATAGTATAAAGACTTACACAGTTACATCAAACTGTTCAGAACAATCATTTAAAAATGTGTTTCAACACTTCGACTTCCGGTTTCAATATGAGTGGGTAGCACACGTTCTTTGTCAGCTCCGCACTAAATCCAATAAAAATACATTCAGGACATCTTTTAATAACTTTTTTTTTGTTAGGAAAGGAACAGGTTTTTGATTTACAGCCGATTTGTCAGAGTTGCTGGTTTAGAATATTCATGGTTAAACATGCCAGCCAAGCTTCGTAAAGCAGCGGATCAGGCCGCGTCCGCCTCAGACTCTAGTACAGAAGATGCAGCGGCTGAAAATACTCAGGACTTGGGCAACGCAGCAATTCTTACCGCAATCTCTTGTCTGCGCTCGGAAATACGCTCAATCAAATCTGATTTAGGGGAAATAATAGACTCCAAAATTGAACAACTTGCTGTTTCGATACGAGCAGAACTCGCGGCGTTCCAGCCGGAGTCCAGCACTGCGATTTCGGCAGTTAAAGTTACGGTGGACCAGCATACCTCAAAACTGGCGAGCTTGGAAACTAGCGCTTCTGCTTCCTCGGATACGATAGTTAAGCTTGAGCAAGAAGTGGGCCGTTTGAATCAAGTGGTTGAGCAACTTACGGACAAATGCATGGACCTTGAAGGACGTAGTAGGAGACAAAACATCCGTGTACTAAACATTAAAGAAGGGGCCGAGTCCAGAATGAAACCGAGGGACTTTATGGCGCAACTTCTGAAGGAAGCTTTGGCGCTAGATAATCTGCCACTTGTGGAACGAGCTCATCGGGCATTGCGAATTCATCCCGGAGATGAAGAACCACCAAGGGCTTTTGTGCTTCGGCTACACTACACCCATGAAATGGAAGAAATTCTGCAGAGAGCGGCCAAGATGCGGCAAGTTACTTATAAGGGACAAAGAATCAATATCTTCCCCGATTATCCTCCAGCGGTTGTGAAACGTTGCGCGTTGTTCAAACGAGCAAGGGAACTGCTAAAGGACAAACCTGGTGTCAAATATGGTCTACAGTATCCAGCAAAATTAAGGGTCACGTACAACGGCAAGGAACATTATTTCACGGATCCAGACAAGGCCGTTAAGTTCGCGGAAAACAGCTTCGGATCAGGGTGACTGTTTTAAAGTCGCTACTTAACTGAGATAAGTACGATCACTCGTGCGCTGAGTGCTTTTTCTTCTCTTTCTTAGGCACAACCATTTGGTACCTGTTCCTTTACTTTTCTATATACTCCGAGATGTTCTTCTGAAACTCTTAACTGTGGAGCTGCGTTGATTTAACGGGGCAATCTGTGTATTAGATGCATACCTGGACAGATCATCATCTAAGAGAGCCCCTCAGTCTAACTCCAAAAAGTAATCTATTGATTACTTTTTGGTAGAAAATAAATTAATTTCCAATGTCATGAATAATAAGATCCATGATATACTCATTTCAGATCATGCTCCTGTTACATTTGAACTTAATAATTTAACAACGTCGCGTCCTGTATAAGCATGTAATCATGAAATTTAGGATCACTGACAAGCTGAGGATCCATTCTTAGCTTGTCAGTGATCCTAAATTTCATGATTACATGCTTATACAATTGGAAATATTTTTTGAGAATAATGATACCCCAGAAGTCTCACCAGGACTACTTTGGGAAACACTGAAAGCATTCTTAAGAGGATGTGTTATCTCTTATCAGGGGTCCAAAAATAAACTATATAAAGCAAAACTTTTAGAGTTAGGGAAACAAATTCATCAGTTAGATAATGAAAATGCACAAAATCCCTCATTAGAAATATACAAAAAAATTCTACAGCTCAGATATGAGTATAATAAAATTGTTTCAGATAAATTATGTATCATCAAGTGCACCTATCAAGATATGACATGCAAGGTAGCTCATGCAGGCCGGATGTCAGAAAGTTTCGAGGTCAGAACTGGAGTCCGTCAGGGGTGCCTACTGTCGCCTTTCCTCTTCTTGCTGGTCATCGACTGGATCATGAAGACGACGACGGCAGGCAGGAACAAATGGAATACAGTGGACACCTTGGACGCAGCTGGAAGACCTCGATTTTGCTGACGATCTGGCACTCCTGTCGCACAACCACAACCAGATGCAAGAAAAGACCACACGACTGGCAACATCATCAGCTAGGACAGGGCTCGAGATAAACAGGAGGAAAACAGAACTCATGAAGATCAACACCACTGTCAGTACACCAGTCACAATAGGTGGAGAGCCAATTCAGGAGGTCGAGTCCTTCGTGTATCTGGGGAGCATTGTTGACACATAGGGGGGCACAGACCGAGATGTCACAGCCAGAATTGGCAAAGCGCGAGCAGCCTTTGTCATGTTAAAGAACATCTGGGCTTCAAGAGAGAACACTACGGCCACGAAACTGTGCATCTTCGATTCCAACGTCAAATCGGTCTTACTCTATGGCTCAGAGACTTGGAGGATGACCAAAGCGACGCAGCAGAAGATACAGACATTCTTCAACACCTGTCTGAGGCGCATCTTCAAAATCAGGTGGCCAGACCTGATCAGAAATGAAGAACTATGGCAGAGAGCGGGACAAGAATCAATAACAAGCCAGATTCTAAGAAGAAAGTGGGGCTGGATGGGACACACACTGAGGAAACCAGCCTCCAGTATCACCCGCCAGGCCTTAAACTGGAATCCACAGGGAAAGCGGAAGAGGGGCCGGCCTAGGAACAGTTGGAGGCGGGATGCAGACTCGGGGTTGAAGCAGATTGGGACCAACTGGATGGAGGCAGAAAGGACAGCCCAGAGCCGCAATAGATGGCGAAGTGTTGTCGATGGCCTATGCTCCCTTGGGAGCTAGGGGCTTAAAGGGAAGGATAAATTATGTAAATCATTTATCTTCATTAAACAGAAATATTTCGAATTCGGGGATAAGCCACACAAACTACTTGCAAGACAGTTACGTAAATTAGAGAATGATAAGACAATTCGTAAGATTAAGACAAAACTTGGAACTGAACGTACTTCGTCTAAAGATATAAACAATTGCTTCAAGGAATTCTATTCAAATTTATAATCCTCTGACCCTTGCACTGACCCACAAGCTATGGATAAGTTTCTAAATAAGTGTAATCTTCCCTCTCTTAATCAGGATGAGCGTGTTTCCCTTAATAAGGATATTTCGTTAGAAGAGTTAAAAAGTACAGTTAATTCCTTAAAGAGTGGTAAAACTCCAGGCCCGGATGGCTTGCCCTCTGAGTTATATAAAAAATTTAATGATATACTTTCCCCCTACCTCCTCAAAACATTTGAGGAGGCACTAGTGACTGGACTACCATCAACGTTTAATGAAGCAGTCGTAACTGTTATTCCAAAAAAAGGTAAAAATACAGAGGAGGTGGAAGGATACAGACCGATTTCTCTCCTTAACGTAGATCAGAAGATACTGTCAAAGATTCTCGCAAATAGGCTTGGTAGATTAATTAGTGGTCTAATTCATACTGATCAGAATGGTTTTATTCCTGGTAGGAATGTTTCACAAAACACTAGGCGCCTTTTCAATATCATGTATCACTCCAAAGCTCTTGAAGAAAATCTGGTAATAATCTCTCTCGATGCTGAAAAAGCATTCAACAGAGTCGAATGGCACTACCTTTTCGCTATACTAGAAAAAATTGATGTGGGTGATAATTTTATAAATTGGATTAAGATTTTGTATAGACGTCCTACAGCTCAGGTACTAACTAATAAC
>JAVGVS010002948.1:0-10356 GCA_032718565.1 Distichodus sexfasciatus
GTCCAAAAGCGTGCACTATAGGTTAATTGGCGACTCTAAATTGGCCCAGTAAGAGCCGAGACATAATTAACGCTACGTGACGCGTACGCTTGCGGACTCTGCTTTGTACTGACTACACTTGCATGCATACTTTTTGCAAATCTCGAGGATTCCAACAGGTGGCAGCGTACACTATACGAGCGTCCGGATCCGCCTTTAAGCGACAGAAGACGGAAGAGGAAGAAGAAGAAAAGCGTCAGCGCGAGAAAACATCGGCCGGTTTTGCTGTGAAATGAGGGAAGAAAGATGTTGAAGATAAGAACGATTAGCGTTCGGATGTTCGAAAACCAAAGCCCGTTCGCCCCCCCCCACCAACTCGCGCTACAACTCGCGCACGGCCGGAGTTAAGCCCGTTTTGGTTTTTCTCCGTTAAAAATGAAGCTTAGCAGTGGCATCAGCGATTCGGCTATTGGACTCGGGGCGGTGCTCAGCATTTCGGAGCATTTTGGAGCTGCGGCGAGCTGCTTTCGCGCGGCCGTCCACTGTTATTCACATGCAGCAAGTGCAGCAGAGATTGCCACTCGCGCATCGGACGTTTCAGCCACTCGCGGAAGTGCAGATAATTGCACACGGACGCTACAGCATCGTCTCTTGAAGACGGACGGATGCCTTAAATTCCGGACACAACGTCCTTCGCGTTGTTGTGACACGGCTCCGAGTCACGCCACAAAGGACTGTGGGAAATGTAGTTCTCTCCCCGAAAGGGCGAATATATCGATATGCGCGTCAGGTAAAAATATCACATCAAGTGAGACCTCTTTGTCAGCCGTTGCGTGCGCGTTGAACGCTAATGACGCTTATTACGGACGCCGCGACGATTGGGAAACGTAAATGCGTGAGGTTGAAAATCAACGTAAATGTAAATGTGTGTGTATCACTGTCTTTCAGGATGCGTGGCTTCTTCTCCACCCTTTTTCTGCTGCTGCTGGCCGTAATGATGATCACTACGGAGGCTGGAAAAAACAAGAAAGGTGAGTTTTCCTCTTAATAATTAATAACGTCGCGTCACATCAAATGGAATTGAACACCTGAGATTAGACGAGTGTTACGAATCCAAAGAAGTAGCAGTAACACAAACATCACCACCATCCGTCATTCTAGACAAAGGTAAAGGTCAGGCCGGGTCCGACTGCGAGGAGTGGCGCTTCGGCAACTGCAAGGCCAACAACGGGAACTGCGGCACCGGCGTGAGGGAAGGCACCTGCAAAGGTCAGACAAGAAAGCTGAAATGCAAGGTGCCGTGCAACTGGAAGAAAAACTTTGGTGGTGAGGTTTCTTCTCAATAATAACAACAGTAATTACTGCAAAAATGCACGTGTTCCAGTTTTTTTGAGAACCCTGTTTGCTTTCTTCAGCCGACTGCAAGTATAAGTTTGAGAACTGGGGTGAATGTGACACGTCTACAAGCACCAAGACTCGCTCGGGCACTTTGGTGAAGAACCTCTTCCACGCCGAGTGCCAGCCCAACATCGTCGTCTCCAAATCTTGCGCCCCAAAGACGCCCAAAGGTGACAACATTGCATAAAAGGTTCATCGCACAGGCAACGTAGTGTTCATTGCTCCAGACATTAATGCTGGCCATTTTTCCAGTCTTATGCTCACTTTGTCGGAATGATTTCTTAGGCCTCGTTCACACGGACGTCTGAACCAGGCGTTTTTCTGGCGCCAGGTGAGCGCCGACCGTTTTTCTGCTCATTGGAGCAAATCAAAGCGTCCTAGCGGGCGTTCAGCACCGGCGTTTGGCTGGCTGCGTGTTGGGGTGGCGTCAAAGAAACGCTGCATGCAACGTTTTCTTGGCGTCAAAATCCCGACGAACGCCAGGAAAATGACGCTATTGTGAACGCCAGTGAAACGCCAATCGAACGCAGCTACAAAACGCAGCAAAAACAACGAGTATGGCGTTCAGAGGGCGTTCATTTCGAACGTCCGTGTGGACGAGGCCTTAGAAATGATCCAGGAACGAGAACTAGGCTAAGTTACTAGCTTCTAACAAACTCCAGGTTCCGCTAAAGTTTCTACTGGTGACTGTCAAATGTGATCGTCCACATACTCAACGCTACGGATGCGCAATAATATCGGAATCGTATCGGAATCGGACGATAATCCCATCGTTTTTAGATCATCGTTGTCGGACCGAGGCTTAGATGTATTTGCCCGATATTCGATGACGCGTTTATTGCACGTGGGAAAGGTAGCACTTGTGCCAGGCACCTCCAAATTCCGAGGAGGGAATTTTTTTTTATACCTTCCGTCTTGAAACGTATGGCGTTATTTTGTGGCAAAGTTCGCGCGGTGGAACGTTAGCGAGCAAAATCTCTCGTCTTTTCGCGCTCAACTCTGCCTGCAAGCGCGCGAACAATTTTAACCTGTGCACATGGAGTGTTACCCGTGCCCTATTTGACTCGGTACGCACTAGGTAGTGCACATGGAGTGTTACCCGTGCCCTGTTTGACTCGGTACGCGCTAGGTAGTGCACATGGAGTGTTACACATGCCCTATTTGACTCGGTACGCGCTAGGTAGTGCACATGGAGTGTTATACGCGCCCTATTTGACTCGGTACACGCTAGGTAGTGCACATGGAGTGTTACCCGTGCCCTATTTGACTCGGTACGCGCTAGGTAGTGCACATGGAGTGTTATACGTGCCCTATTTGACTCGGTACGCGCTAGGTAGTGCACATGGAGTGTTACACGTGCCCTATTTGACTCGGTACACGCTAGTTAGTGCACATGGAGTGTTACACGCACCCTATTTGACTCGGTATGCGCTAGGTAGTGCACATGGAGTGTTACACGCGCCCTATTTGACTTAGTACACTACATAGGGCGGGAAGTTAAAAATAATATTAAATAAACATTTGAGTAACATTATAAAAATGGTGAAACTTAAATTTCAAACTTTCAGGTTGTGGCGTGCTCTCCACTTAACCTAGATCTCGTGTGACATACAGCCAATGAGAGACTGTTGTGGGCGGGACGTTAAATGAAGCAGCGAGTCGAGAGCAAACGGCACAGAGAGAAGAACCGGCAGCGGAGCCACAGTAGCGCACCTTGTAATGATTTAGTATCGGCGATGGTCGAAATTAAATACCGATAATCGGCAAAACGCCTAATATCGGCCCCCGATAATCAGCCCGGTCGATAATCGGTCGACCCATAAGATGGACGCACACACAGTCAATATGTTAACTATTTGGGAACATGGGGAAGAACGTTTGTGGGTCTTTACAAACGGAGTGTTTGAGCCGTTGACCATGAAAGCCTGTTTCAAAAAGACAATCGCAGGAAGCATGTTTGTACGCGTGAGCGTGTGTTTAGGTCACGGTGGAGACTTTGAAGCTGAGCAACGCAAGCGTTTGTCTTTGTGGGATCACGAGGCGCTCGGTGGGCGTTTGAGTAGGAGGTTGAATTGATGATGAGCCAGAGGAGATTGGGCTGATTTCGCACCACCACGCATCCATACGCACATACTGTACCATGCCTCTAACAGATCTTTCTCATTTCACATCGGAGGTTATGATACCAGTAAAGGAGGAAGGCGTTGAGTTGAGAGCGGAAAGACTTTTTACGATATTTTGCTTGCCGGAGTTCCTTTAAAAACTGCACAAAAAATAGCGCTAGAACTCTTGACATTTCTAACACAGAGGGACGTTCGATTTGGGAGTTACTGGCCGATGTTTTTCATGCTCATATCGAGAAGCCGATGCCGGGACCGATAAATGAGGAAGGCAGAGTTGCCCGGGTGAAGACAAGACATTCCGCGCACCAAAGTTCCACCGCACGCTCAAAAAACGTTGGCACAAAAGTAGCGCCATAACCCTGACATTTCTAACACAAGTCGGGGGCAGTGGAGCGAGGGGGCAGAGCATTTCCAGGGTAGTGCACAAGATTTTAGGATATAGTCACTTCCCGCCCTATGTGGTGTAGAAAGTCAAATAGGGTGCGTGTGACGCTCCATGTGCACTACCTAGTGCGTAGAGAGCCGTTAAGCTACAACCCCGGCTACTTCCTGGAGATACATACTACCACATAGAAAAGTACGATAAGAGCGCCCTACCTACCATACTATTAAGTGCGGCAGTACGCGATTGGGGACGCAGTCGCGTTGGCTAATTGAGGCAAACACGCAATTTACGGAGACGTCTTTTGTGTTTTTCTTCGCAAACGTTCCACTGCGGGCTCCGAATGTTCAAAATAACGCCATACGTTTTAAGAGAGAAGACGCGGGCCCGTATAAAAATCCCACCTCGGACTTTGGACTTTGTGCCTGGCACGAGCGCTACCTTTTCCCACGTACAATAAATGCGCCATCAAATATCGGCTAAAAATATCGGGCAAATCTACGTATGGGTCTGATGTTGATGACTTCAGAAAAAAGAAGCAATTATCGTCCGATTCTGATACGTTTCCGATATTATCGTGCATCCCTAGTAATAATACATTTGAATGAACGTCTGATAGGATGTGTCTTTCTCTCTCGGTCCTCAGGGAACAAAGGGAAGGGAAGAGGAAACTAGAGAAACAGAAGGAAGCAGCGAAGGAGTGAGGAGCCACACTGTGAACATCAGCTTTTCATATTTCTCTCTCTCTCTGCCTTACCTTGCCACCTCTGAGTTTGGGATCATTTGTGAGCCACGAGACGGCTTTGTTCTTCACCCTGCAACCTCACATTTCCTGTAGTTTAGGAGCTCCGGCTCCACAGGGTGTGACAGAAACATCGTGTGAGAAACGCTCTTGGAAAAGAGAGACTGAAATGCTGACGTTTGGAGGAAGACGCGACGCCCTCACCCCCTCCGGCTGTCTGTAGAAGACGGAGATGCCACTCTGTCAAAACCTCACATTACAAATATTACACACACACACACACACACACACAAGCACAGCAACCTGTGCACTTGCATTTTTGTCGTTTTAATCCACTTTTGTAAGGCGTTATGATGCAGTAGCGTGTATCTGAATAGTAAGGTGTAGGAGTAGTGAGGTCTGCTTTTTTTAGAATGAAAAGTAAGAATCTTGAAGCTATCATTTGAAATAAAAAGTGTTTTGAAAACGACTGTGTCTTGTCTTCGCGTCGTAAAGAGCGTGGTGTTACTTTTCAGAGACAAATGTGACTCTGCACGGCGAAACCAGTCGCTTGTCGCAGCGGAGGGTTCCGAGAAAAACGAGCGTTTATGTTGCGTGGGGTAAAATGTTTTTAGTGTTTTGAAACCGTGGAAGGTCTATACTGTACTGTTGTGAATAAAACATTTTTTGTGAAAAAACTTACCCTTTCCATCCTAAAAACGTGACTTTCTTGAGGTGAGGAATTCGATTCCAGCAGAATGTTAAACGTTTCTGTTTTGACCGCTCTACTTCAATATTTACGGTAAATCCACTGGTTGACTAGCGTGAAGATATTTCTCCGGAATCCATCTTCGTCTCCCGAGTTCAGTTAACCTAACGCAGGTAGGCTATCCGTGTGGCTGCGAACGCAGCCTAGGCTTCCGTAAATGCAAACGTAGCCGCAACCGCACCGAGCGTCTGTGAGCGCTACGGCGATAGTCGACTTCGACGGCAGATTTCTCCGTTTCTCACTTGGCGTGACAGGAGAAACCCGACTCCTTTGAACGTCGATATCTCAGTCATATGTCGTCCGATTCATTCGATATAGGCATCGTTTAGAAGGTTGATTTATGCCCTTTCATGAAAACATCAGAACTCAATTTAAAAAATTTGCGACAAGCGACCGGTTTTGCCGTGGAGAGGCACAAAATACACTTTTTAGTCCTAGTTGAGCTCCACTACAGAACAAACCTTGAATAACATCCGTGTTGAAAAGTGGGTCTGTGTGGTTAAACATTACTGTAATAGTGTTCCAAGAATATTTGTTCAAAGATGATTAATGACAAAAATACACCTTTCGTTTGCATTAGGCAGCATTTTTGTCAGCTTAATCAGCACAATCTTGAACGTCTGACCTGCATGGAACCTGTTTTAACGTGGGTTTCCTCCCGCAGTCCAAGAGCAGCACTTCAGGTGAATTGGCGACTCAAAATTGGCCCCGTAAGGTGTGAGTCACAGCGTGAGCGTGTGTGTGTGTGTGTGTGAGCCCGCCCCGCAGTGTGTTGACGCCTGCCCAGGGTTGCACCTGTAGTTCCCGGGATAGGTTCCGGTCCCCACCGCGACCCCAGTTGGGATTAAACAGGTCGGATAACGAATAAACGACCCGAGTGTCACTATCAAATTGAGAATACTTTGAGCAATTCTACAAAATCCTCATCAGATCTCTTTTACAGCTTTGTTAGGAGCTCACTGACTTTTTCCTGATTGGCCTTGCGTTACGATGTTCATATATTTAGAATATACATTATTTTTTCTTATTGCCTGAAAAATAAACATTTGAACATAAAAGATTTCCGGCCGACAGCGACGATGTAAGATTTATCACAGAGTAGCGTCGTAAAGTGTAGTAAAATAACACCTGATTCACATCATTAATTGCGTATTTATGTTACTTATCGCAGAAGTAAATCGTTTTTACCACAACCATGGCTTTGGGAGGATTTTAAATGTATTATATACTCATATTATACACACAAAAAATTCAATTCGTGACAGATTCTGTTTCTGAAGGAATTGTTTCTGAAGGCATCTGTCACAAATCAATTTTCTGGGAAAACGGGGGGTTTGTGAGCAGCCCACTTCAGCGAAAAAACGTCTTATCAAATCTCGACAGCAAAGTTAAAGACATTTTATACTTATAACGGAGAGAAAATATACAACATGCACATAATAATATAGAAACACTTTGCGGATCATATATAAACATGTTTATCATCACTGCTGTATAATTACAAGATCTTTATTAAGTTTTATGCACTAGAAAAAAATACAATCATCTGTACACCATTTCAGAGTGACTCGGGGTAAGAGTTCAGTTACACACAGGACCTGACACTTATACCTTATCCCAGAATAAAAGAGAGATTTGTTTGATGAAAGACCAATTGTTTACAGGCATTTTTAATCCGATTATTTATGGCGTGAGATATTAAATCGGGGGATCTGCATGTGCATGTGCATGTGCATGTGCATGTGCGTGAAACTGGAAAAATGGACGCCAACGTTACAGTCTTTCATCACTACATGAAGGCCGATTTATGTGATGGATCTGTCATGTACCTACTTGAGAATCCCGTCGTGAGAACGCATTAAACTACCTTCCATAAGAGGTAGAAAAACGCTGATTAAAAACAAAAACAAAACGACATTATAAATCCCACGTGGAAAGGCCTCCATGTAAAAACAGTGGACCACCGGAGCGTGACGCAGCTTCTTTGGTTCAATGCTGAGCGGAACATTATGTAAACGGTTAAAATGAACGTTTAATGTTTCAATTAAAATTCAAAAAAAAAAAGCTTTTGTTATGAGGGACACAGCTACAATGTGAGCGTTTTCCCAACACGGTTATTGTCGTCGTGCGAGGGATGTGTCAGGTGTTGTAAAAGTTCGTTGTCTTCGGATGTCTGCTCTATTTCCCCAAAGTCTCTAATCTTTATCACAATTGAAAATCTATTTAAATACATCTGCTTACAGACAAGAATACATGTCATATTTATTTTTGTAAAATCACGCAGAAAGTCAGCTATTAAATAGAAGAGGACGAACATCCACGGATGAAGTGCAGGAAGGAAAATGGACTTTTCATTAGCATATATTCAGCATGTTCATACAGTATTTACATGATCAGAACGTAAGCGAAACCTCCTGCTCATTCATGTCGTCATGCGTTTCAATACGGCGTCTTTCGTATCGCGCTCCGTCTTTGCCAGGTCTTGAGACGTACGTTATAGGTGAAACGGTGCAAGAGGAGGACCTTGTCAAATTGTAAACGTTACAGGTCAGAAGACAGACAGCGGCGACTTGGGGGTTTTGTCCTTAACCACAATAGGTTTGTCTGAGAAACGTGACCTGAATTCAACTTTGGATCAACGCCCCGGTAATCAGATCACACTTAACAGAGTGGAGCATTACGTCAGCAAAGTCCAAGTTACACCAGTTACTCAACTTGACTGAACTCAGAAGAACTGATACAAAATATCTCCGTGCAGCGGCTGGAAAAATGCTGTCCCTCAATAAATCGTAGGGAAATCGAAGGAACGTTCATTTGCATGCTATCAATTGGGGAAAAAAAAAAAACAACCCTTCTTTTAATGTGCGGTTTGGATTATCTTTCCGCACCAATGAAGATAATGAGCCTTTTTTTTGGCTTTCTGTCATTCAATTTATGCAAATCATAAAATCTGTTTCTCGGCAGTAGAGGGACTCCGCAGACACATCCAACGTTGTTGTTCCTGTACCGTAGTGTATTGACTTTTTACAGTTTTAAAATCGATAATATGCACTAAAATTCACGGGGTTACGCAACTTCACAAGGTATTGCATGATACATTCCAGCGCTTTTGAGAGACGCGGGGCTGGAATCCACCTGAGCAGCAGGGACAGTCCGGTCTTTCCTGAAAAACTCCACTTGGACCCGATCTGGCTCATCTGGTTCCGATGTTCTTGTACTGGCACATGAGAAGGTTCTTGAAAGTCTTTTTGAAGGTGGCATTGCAGAGGGCGTAGCAAGCCGGGTTTATGGTGCTGTTGACGTAGCAGAGCCAGTAGCCGATGGCCCAGACCGTGTCTGGGACGCAGGAATGGCAGAAGGTGCTGATCAGAACCATGACGTTATATGGCGTCCAAGTTATGATGAAGGCCAGGAGGATGGCAAAGATCGTCTTGGTGACTTTCTTCTCACGGGCTGCCATCTGCCGCTTTCGCTTCACCTGACTGCGTGCGATGCTGGCGAACTTGCGAGCCACAGTGCGAGGTCGGTTGATGGGAATAGAGCGGCCCTCGGTGCCCTTCTCTGGCGGGACGATCTCGATGGCGGTGATGCACTCGTCTCCCGCCTGCTTGGTGACGATCTTTATTTTGGACCATTTGGAGGAGGGATTGAGTTTGGCCACAGAGGCGGAGGCAGGAGCCAGGCCTTGCTCTGAGGTGGCCTCACTGTTGGCTCGTTCTTTGGGCTCTTTGGGAGCTATGCTGGCTGTGCTGGAATCGTTGGAGCTCTCCTTCTCCTCCGGCTGAATGTTGGAGTCAACTTTGGTGGAAACAACTGACTCGTCGAGCTTCCCGTTTTTCATGTTCTCAGACGTGCTGCAGGTGTCCATGCTGGGCTTAGGAGGCGACTGGTTGTTGTTGTTCTGTTTGAGGATGTGACTCTTGAGCAAACCGCCAGACTTCAAGCACTTCTTCTCTTTCTTGGCCTCTGGCTTCTGCTTGGACACGCGGCTCCGACTGGCCAGAGAGATGTGGACGTACAGTACTGTCATGATGACCACGGGAAGGTAGAAGGCGGCGATGGCCGTGCCGAACGTGACCGCAGGGTTGGAGAGGAACTGGATGTAGCACTGTCCTGGCTCCACTGTGCGCTCTCCCACTATGAACTGCCAAAACAAGATGGCAGGGGCCCACAGGATGAAGGACAGGATCCAGGCCGAAGCAATCATCAGACCGGCCATCTTGGTTGTGCGGCGCGTGGGGTAAGTCAGTGGTTTGGTCACGCAAAAATAGCGGTCAAAGCTTATGATCAGAAGGTTCATTACAGAGGCATTGCTGACCACATAGTCCAGGGCCAACCAAAGGTCACACACCACCGGACCAAGTGGCCAGTAGCCCTTAATGATGTACACAGTGTATAGATTCATAGAGAACACTCCAATTATAAGGTCAGCGCATGCCAGGCTGAACAGGAAGTAGTTGTTGACAGTCTGTAGGTGACGGTTGACTTTGATCGATAGCATGACCAAGATGTTGCCCACAACGGTGACAAAGCTGAGAGATCCGGTAACCAAGGCGATGAAAACCATCTCCACGGTCTTGTACGGACTCCCAGTCTCCTCAGAAGCGGTGTACGAGCCATTGGTGTTGTTTCGATCTGAAGTGATGCTAGCATTGCTTGACACATTGCTCAATGATTCTGTCACTGAAACACACAATGCACACAAACACGTTAAAGGCGTTAAGTTACAGGACATTACATTTTTGTTTTATTTGACCCTCACTTGAGGTACTCTAACAATGCAAAACCATGGCTTTCTAAACTAGCATAACTATTTTAGGGTGTGCGCTAAGATAGTGTACATTAGCAACTATGTTAGCAACTAAGATAGTGTACATTAGCAACTATGTTAGCAACTAAGATAGTGTACATTAGCAACCAACATAGTGTGCATCAGCAACTACATTAGCAACTAACATAGTGTACATTAGCAACTACGTTAGCA
>JAVGVS010002949.1:0-10354 GCA_032718565.1 Distichodus sexfasciatus
CACAGTTAATATATTCACTGAGGTTTTATATTATATCACAACCCTCCAACATCATGGTTTTTGTTCCTTAAGATATCAGAAGCATATTTAAATTCATGTTTAAAGTGATGTAAAATGTTAGCTAAGCTTATTATTAAAAGATCTATTGTTTCTTTGTGCTTTTACAGGTGCACCCCTCCATAACTCGTGAGGACTTTGTGCCACAGCAGTGCACAACCTGTTGCACTCTGTATCATTGCCCACTGTGCCCTGTCCTGCAGCCTATGAGGTTGGAAAGAATCCAACACCATTTAGATGGGCATTTTTAAAATGCAGTCATTTTTGAAGGTAATGTAAGGTGGACTATTACAATATAACTAGGGTGACTGTATAATTAAGGCGCGAGAATGCACTGAACTGTATGTTAAAGCACAAGAACGACTGAAAACGTTAGCCAGACATGGGGAAAAATATTCTTTAAGATAGTTTGTAAAATGTCCCCCATGACACAGAGTCTCTTTCAGTCTACCTTTAGGGCATCATACAGACATGGAAAAAAAATACTGCAGGGGCTTGTAAAGTTGATTACACAGTAGTCAGAATTTTAATTGTTGTAATTGAATCTTCAGAAATAACAAATGAATGATGAAAATCAATGATACCATTAATCTACTTATTTTGTGTTCAGCTGGACATGTCTGCCCTTCGGAAGTGGTGGTGTTTGCTGTTGATGGAGAACTGGACTGGACAAGTATTTATTTTTAATTTATTTTATTAATTTATTTATTCTTGCCAATTTTTCTTATTCTTTCCATTTTGAAATGTATTTTTTTCCACAGTAGAAAAACCATTCATGGCTTTTAATGCATTATATGCATTAAAAGTTATATGAGGGGGTGGGGGGATTTAAAATTTGTATTTCTTGTACAAGAGCAAAACCACAAACCTCTTTTTTTTTTAATCATTAAGGAGCAGGGCTTTAACTAATAGCCAAATCAGCTATAAACTTTATTAGCACACTGCAATTATACAGTTTCTTCAAAAGTTGCCTTGATGTTTAGTTATATTACCTTTAATTGCATGTTTATTTTTTCAGCCATGGCAAGCTTTTTGCCCACTGGATAGAGGAGTCCAAGGCTTTCTTCATTGGGGAAGGACAGCCTGTATTACGCCTATGCAAAAGAAAGCTTGAAGAGACAATGCAGGTAAACATTTTTAATTTATAGAATACATTTAACTCGACCAGTAAACTTCACAAAAGCTCCCCAGAAACTCTCCCCACTGAATAGCTATCAGTGCTCTGCTATAAATCTCACAGAAATTAAAAACAGCATTTTTAACAAATATATATTACAAATAAATATTTGCTGTACTATTCAAACATCCCCAGAAATAGACTTCCCAGAATTGTGTCTGAGGGTTTCAACAAGCTGATATCAGTATGCAGTAGACTTTTGAAACTACAGATAACGTGCAATGTCTGCAAGTAATCCAAGGTGGTCCAGTTCAGTTTTTTCCAGAGAGGTTAAGGGTACTGTCCTGAAACAACCATATTGCCAGATAACTGTAACTAAGTGTTATATTTTGCAGGCACAGGATGAATGTGTGGATGCTGCAATACCGCCAAAGGCAGAAGTAAAAAAATTAATTCCGTTTTTTATATATCAATAATTGCATAAAACATATTTACATAAATAATACACCAAATCTTTATTCATATCTAAGGTATGTGTCATTGCACGCGCCAGTACAACAGCCATTCAGTGGTGCATTGACAGTCAACAATTCATTGGTCAGGTCCAGCTGCCACAGATACTGACTATGAAAGATGATGATGATGCTGGGAAGGCTCTGCAGGAGTACGAAGCAATGAATGCCGAGGAAGATTTATTTGATTGTTATTTATTGTTCTGGTTCCATTTTGTTTTGTGTTTAGCCATGTGCAAGACATGCACAGCTTTTCAGAAGAAATGGTGGACTGCAGGAAGTTCACCCTATACTGCAGCCTCCTGAACTAAGTTTTTGTGTTTTTGTTTTCTTTGTGGTGCTCTTATCTAAAGAAATAAAATATATAATTCCTGATGTGTCCAATGTTCTTAGTTTTTTTTCCCCCATCCAGCTTTTATTAAATCACAGTTTGGTACCTCATTGCATATGTAAAGTGCATTGCGTCTTACAGTTCTGATATATAAGATTATTAATGACAGATTTGTACTATTATTTAATTCCATTTTACTCTTTATTCACACAAATACTGTATATATTAAATATAAATATTAGATTAAATTAAATTGTGATGATTGCATAATTATTTTTTCGTGAGATAACAGCGGAAAAATAAACGAGCAGGGTAGGAACGTCAGTGCTCTCGCTACCACGGCCACAATGCTAACAATTACAACAGGTGAGCATTTAGCTTGATTAACTTGATCTGGTATTTCAAATCTTAACATTTTAATAAACCAACACAGGCCAGACAAACGACGTGAATGCGCACATGTTAACATGACTAAGAATATTTCATATCGTTCATAAATGGGAAGCCTGTAAAACTTGAAAACGTACCGTTTTTACACTTTACTAGCACTACCTTAGCAAGCAAGAAACGATTCCCCGGTTGCACTTCCTGTTGTGGCTGCGCGTGCACGTCTGCAGCCAGACCCTCTTGGAGGTTAGTGTTTTAAACGCGAACTCCTCCCGACGTCACTTCCGGTGCTCACAGCTTGATTAGCTCGGTCTTACAGTTCAGCTAATCGAGTCCGAGCTGCAGATCGATCATCACACGTGTTTCTCGGTGAGAATTAAATCTTATTGGTGACCCTCCACGCAAAACCAGTCGTTTCCATCCCGAAAACGTGACCTTCTTGAGGTGAGTATTTCAATTCCAGCAGAATGTTTAAAGTTTTGGTGAAAAGTAGGCTACCGTAAATGCAAACGTAGCCGTGACCGCACCAAGCGTCTGAGTGCTACGGCGATAGTCAACTTCAAAGGCAGATTTCTCCGTTTCTCACTTGGCGTGACAGGAGAAATCCAACTCCTTTGAATGTTGACATCTCAGTCATATGTCGTCCCATTCATTCCATATAGGTATCATTTTGAAGATTGATTTGTGCCTTTTCATGAAAACACAATAACCCAATTTTGAAAATTTGCGACAAGCGACTGGTTTGGAAGTAACGAATTACAAATACTCACGTTACTGTAATTAAGTAGATTTTTTGGGTACTTGTACTTTTATGAGTAGTTTTTCAGGTTTCTACTCATACTTGAGTAGAATTTACAACATGTAATCTACTTCGCTACTTGTAAAATCAAAAGTCGCTACTGAGTACGCCCACAGTTTGAATTAATATTCAAACGTTTCATCTGCATCTTTGCAGCCAATAAGGCTGTGCAATCGCGGCCGTGACTTTTTAACTGTGCTGATCTACTCTTCACAGCCAAACGAAGCCGGATAGACTCTGTTAATTTAGAAAACCAGCTCTTGCTGAAACTGAACAAAAGGTTCGGAAAGTGAAGTGTGACGGAAACGCTATTATGTCTAAGAGTTTAAGACACTAAATCATCTGCCTGTTGTTCGCAGTGTATTGGGAAAAGTTTAAACTGTTCTGTGCATGTTCAAAAACATTTTTGTCATTGTTTTAACAAACAAAATTCCTGCTTTATATCTACATTTATTTACAAAACGAATTCCCTTTCTGTACCTTGTTCATCTGAGAAATGTGTTTTGAACTTTGTACTTTTGCTCAAGTATTTACATTTACATCTGCAAAAGTGGGCAAGTTAATTAAATGTACTTCATTAAGCTCTTATGTAGGGATGGGTATCGTTTGAATTTTTTCGATTCCGGTTCCGCTTAATCGATTCTGGTTCTTATCGATTCCCGATTTCGATTCCACAAACGTAAGAAAAACAAAAAAGGACACCTGTTTAAATAACAAAGACTTTATTCAGGATGATTCAAACCAGTCAACTGATTTGTTAACAATAAATGCAATTTAACAGTTCTTGTTGCGTGCGCAAATGTGAAACTCGAGAGCACAAAATTAAAAATCGAGTGCGCGGTTGTGATAATACTGCGCGCGAACTGTATTTTTCCCCTCGCGAATGTCTTTTTTTCTCTTGATGTGTTAAACGTCCTCGCGCGCACAGTAGATTACCGACGAGCGTCTTTTTTGCTTGAGTGAGATTTCTGTGTGCGTGGTTTGAAAGGGGGTAGGATTTGGCAGTGTGGGGGCGGTTTTTTGGCAGCTTCTGCCTGGGCTGGGCGATATATCGAGTTTTGTAAATATATCGATATATTTTCATACGAGATATAGGATTACACAATATTGTTTATATCGATATAGTTCATTTTGCGGTAAAATTATACTAAGCCACAAGCACAAATGTGAAACGCGAGGGCACAACATTAAGAGTCGAGTGCGTGGTTGTGATAATATTGCGTGCAAACTATATTTTTCTTCCCTCGAAAGTCTTTTTTCCTCTCGATGTGTTAAATGGCCTCGCGCGCAAAGTACATTACCGAAGATGACGGAGGAAGAGGAACGGCGGCAGGTAGGTTAAACGCAAGTTATAGTTTATCGACCTTAATAATAATAATTTAATAGTTAGGTCTTACACGTTTAATAAGCATGCAATCAATGGCTCCCCTTGCCCACTTGTCTGTCCACAAACTGCCAAAACCCACCCCTTTCAAACCACGCGTGAAAAAATCTCACTCGATTAAAAAAAGCCGCTCATCGGTAATCTACTTTGCGCGCGAGGCCATTTAACACACCGAGAGGGAAAAAAAGTCATTCGCGAGAGGAAAAATACAACTTGCGTGCAATATTATCACAACCGCGCACTCGGTTCTTAATTTTGTGCTCTCGAGTTTTATATTTGCGCTCGCGACTTTGAAATTTACGCCCGCAATTTTTGCGCGCTGTAGTTTTGGCATTGATGTGACGCCATACAGGTAGGTTATGTTATGAGAAAATAACATCACTGCTGTAAAGGAAAATAAAATTAATTTCCCATCCCTTGCTGCCACTGGGGGGAAAAAATCCCTATCGTCCCATCAACTCAACTGACAACCAACTTTTTTTTTTTCTTAGGCCCTAGCTTGTTATTTATTTTCTCAATACTTGACTTGTTATTTGAGAATTGCACAGGATACACTGACCAGGAGTTGAACAATTTTATTCAGTCAGTTTTGTTGTTTGTACAAGTTATTGTAAAAGAGGAAGCACTTTCACACTCGTTCTTTTTGCTCTGTATCTGTTAGATTTGCATTTAATTTTTTAATCAGAAAGCGTTTTTATTCAATATATATTTTAGTTTGTTTTTAATAAAAGTGCCCCTGTGACAGTTGGTACATGTGGCTTTGACCAAGAATTGTTTTTTGTTTTTCACCCCAAAAAATATCGAGATATATATCATATATCGCCATTACCAAAAAATATCGAGATATGATTTTTGGTCCATATCGCCCAGCCCTATTGTGTATCTGTGTTTATGCTGAAATGGGGACAGACAAGTGGGCCAGGAGCCATCGACCAATAGGATTCGCAGGCAGAAGCTTCCAAAACCCCTCCCCCAAAACTACACTGCCAAAACCTATCCCCTTTCAGAAATCTCACTCGAGCAAAAAAGCCGCTTGTCGGTAATCTGCTGCGCGCAAGAGGACATTTAATACATCGAGAGGAAAAAAAACATTCGGACAGAGGATAAATACAGTTCGCACGCAATATTATCACAACCGCGCACTCGATTCTTAATTTTGTGCTCTCTAGTTTCACATTTGCACGCGTGACTTTGAAATTTACGCCCACGAATTTTTTGCGGCGAGCCATTTCGCGCGCTCTAGTTTTGGCAGTGATGTGACGCCATACTGCCATTAAATGTCATTGTTGGCCTAGCAGATGCGATGTTTAAGAACCTATTTACAGAACTGAAATTTTAAAAACCGAGTGGGTACCCGGTACCGGGTATTTTTGAATCGGGTCTTATTTGGAACTGAATTTCGGTTCCCATCCCTACTCTTATGGCAAAACCAAAACACTGTCGGAGTCAATAGAAGAGCCTCATAAAGACAGTAATAAGAGCATGTGTGTGTTTTATGTGAACGCTCTCTTTGTTAACATGTCTTACAAACATGAAAATTTTTCATATGTAAATAGCTAAATAACATGGATTGAGATGCCATTCCTGGGACAGGTTTGTTTAAAATGTGAAGAATTTACCATTAATTGATATTCATTTGGAGTATTCAATTGTTTAATCTTGTAAGGAATATGACAAAGGCAGTAAGGCAGGATTTACATTTGAACAGTGTAACTTGTGTGTACTAGAAGTGGAGTGTAACGGTTAGGGAGTTGGCCTTGTGAGGGTCACCGGTAAAGGTACTACTGAGGTACACATGAGCAAGGACCCGTCTCTCTACATCTCCACGACTAACAGACAGTTAAGTGCCTTATATCAAATGACGTCATATTTAAGATATGTGTGTGTCTGTCTGACCGCAGGAGCAGCTTCATGCACCTCATTTGAGCCGGACGCTACAGCAGCAGTGGGAGCCCATCACTGCAGGAGACTTGTCCCAACTCCTGCAGTACACCACGCTGGGGGAAAGCCACGGGGCCAACATGCCCAGGTAAACACACACACACAAGTCTGGGCCGAAAGTCCAAATTTAATCGAAGCCCACTTTCACAACCTCCAATCAACACCATCTTTAATTTACTGTACTTATTATTGGACTCTCCTTCAGCTGGTGTCAGCTCCATCATCAGAAGAGAGTTAGCGGGGTTCATGTTGTGGTGTTGGTGGGTCTCACACTGCTCGCTTTCTACCACTATTACTCCCAGTTCAAACGCCTCAGGAGCAAGTACAGCACCGTGAGTACTAAAACAAAATGGTGGTCCACTATGGTTTATTCTGGGTCGTTATTGATTATATACCATACCCTTAATGGTAAAAACTAAATATTGGTGCCAATAATCAGTATCGCCCTGGAGAAAATGCACCAGTCTGTGAGAAACGATGGAAGGAGTTACGTGTGAAGCATAATAGAAAGAATGTGGAAAATCTTATTGATGCTGAATCCAGATTTGCTTTCTTGGTGCAGAGCTGTACTCCAATGCCCTCTGCAGGTGAGCTGCTGTCTGCACTCTTCAACGCTGACCTTCCCGAACCTCTGACCTCACACATCTCTACCTCAGATCCACCCACAGGTGAGTTTTGAATCTGTTACACGTCATGAACGCAAACACGTGGTTGTGGTGCTGTGCTGTGTCCACAATGACAAATAATCACTAACTTTATCCCCTATTAATGTCACGAGTCCTTTAGGCCTCGTTCACGCGGATGTTCGAAATGAACGCCATATGCATTTTTGCTGCGATTTGTAGCTGCGTTCGATCGGCGTTTCACTGGCATTCACAATAGCGTCATTTTCCCCGCATTTGTCGGGATTTTGCCGCCAAGAAAACGTTGCATGCAGCATTCATTTGACGCCACCCAAACGTGCAGCCGGCCGAACGCCGGTTCTTCTGGCTGCATGTGCTGCAGGTGGTTTTCTTGCTGCATTCAGGATTCACGTTGTACTAAAGGCTTTATTATATGACCCACTGCTCCTGATGTCTGTAGCTCCAACGCCCTGCTAAATATTGTTAAAAAATTTGTCTGGAGCAAAGCATCGTTGACAAGGTGATGACCAGCGGTGTCTGTGGGAACGGGGGTGTTATGATCGCTATGTGTTAAACCTGTCACTCGTATTCTGATCTCTACCCATAATGCCTTGCAGGTGCGCAGGGCTGTGAGGGGTTCGTGTGCACAAAAGCTGACGGTCATGTAACTGACAACAGTCCTCTGTACAGTCTGGACTCTGAAATGGTGAGACCCTCGTCACGTTCCCACAATGCAACAGCAGTTACAGTCTCCCACAATATACTCACAGCAGTTAACCCTTTTCCCCACAATGCAACAGAAGCGAAGGTAGTCATAATGTGTGTGTGTGTGTGTGTGTGGGGTACCAGTGTGTGACGCAGGCGGGTGAGGAGGCGACGCGTGTGGCGATGGTGGACAGCAGGGGGTGCTGTGTAATGGATGAGCTGGCGAAACCCTTCAACCCCATCTACGACTACCGCACCAAGCAACACACTCACACACCCCTCTACACTCACACACCCCTCTACACTCACACACCCCTCTACACTCACACCCCTCTACACTCACACGCCTCTACACTCACACGCCTCTACACTCACACACCCCTCTACACTCACACACCCCTTTTCTCACACGCCTCTACTCTCACACACGCCTCTACTCTCACACACGCCTCTACTCTCACTCCCTCCTCTCGCTCACGCCCCTACTCTCTCTCACGCCTCTACTCTCACTCTCGCCTCTACTCTCACTCTCGCCTCTACTCTCGCCTCTACTCTCGCCTCTACTCTCGCCTCCAAACGCGCCACTAAACGTGCCTCCAAACGCCACTAAACGCGCCTCCAAACGCCTCTAAACACGCCTCTACTCTCACTGCTCTACTCTCACACACGTCTCTACTCTCACTCCTCTACTCACACGCCTCTACTCACACGCCTCTACTCTCACGCCTCTACTCTCACGCCTCTACTCACACGCCTCTACTTTCACTCCTCTACTCTCTCACGCCTCTACTCACACGCCTCTACTCTCACACACGCCTCTACTCTCGCGCCTCTACACCCACACACTCATCTACTCTCGCTCCTATACTCTCACACCCGCCTCTACACTCACACCCGCCTCTACACTCACACCCGCCTCTACACCCACACCCGCCTCTACACCCACACCCGCCTCTACACCCACACCCGCCTCTACTCTCTCACTCCTCTACACCCACACACGCCTCTACACCCACACACGCACACACACACACACAAACAAACTATAAGTGATGAGGATTTTCACTTATAGTTGAGGCGGAGTCCCAAACGCCTCTACTCTCACTCCTCGACTCTCACTCACGCCTCGACTCTCACTCCTCTACTCTCACACACGCCTCTACTCTCATTCCTCTACTCTCACACACGCCTCTATTTTTCCTCATGCCCTCGACAGCAGTGTCTTACAGTGTCTATGAGCTGTCTCTTACTTTAGTTTACATATTTCCTTGCTGTAGATGTAATATAATTGAACACTCCTCTACTCTCACACACGCCTCTACTCTCACACACGCCTCTACTCTCACACACGCCTCTACTCTCACTCCTCTACTCTCACACACTTCTCTACTCTCTCTCACGCTTCTACTCTCACACACTTCTCTACTCTCTCTCACGCCTCTACTCTCACGCCTCTACTCTCACGCCTCTACTCTCACGCCTCTACTCTCACGCCTCTACTCTCTCTCTCTCACGCCTCTACTCTCTCTCTCTCACGCCTCTACTCTCACACACGCCTCTACTCTCACACACGCCTCTACTCTCACTCCTCGACTCTCACACACGCCTCTTCTCTCACGCCTCTTCTCTCACGCCTCTACTCTCTCTCACGCCTCTACACCCACACACACACACCTCTACAGCTCTACACCCACTCCCCTCTACACCCACTCCCCTCTACACCCACACACACACCTCTACACCCACACACACACCTCTACAAACACACACACAAACTATAAGTGATAAAGATTTTCACTTATAGTTGAGGCTGAGTCCCAAACGCCTCTACACCCACACACCTCTACACCCACACCCACACACACACCTCTACACCCACACACGCCTCTATTCTCTCACTCCTCTACTCTCTCACTCCTCTACTCTCTCACGCGCCTCTACTCTCACTCCTCTACTCTCACACACGCCTCTACTCTCCTCTACTCTCACGCACTCTTCTACTCTCACGCACTCTTCTACTCTCACGCACGCCTCTACTCTCACTCCTCTACTTTCACACACGCCTCTACTCTCACTCCTCTACTCTCACGCACGCCTCTACTCTCACTCCTCGACTCTCACTCACGCCTCGACTCTCACTCCTCTACTCTCACACACACCTCTACTCTCATTCCTCTACTCTCACACACGCCTCTATTTTTCCTCATGCCCTCGACAGCAGTGTCTTACAGTGTCTATGAGCTGTCTCTTACTTTAGTTTACATATTTCCTTGCTGTAGATGTAATATAATTGAACAGTGTTTCTGTAATGGTCTTTTACCACAATTCCAGGTGACTGACTGTGAGTAGTTTCATGACTGTCCTTGCTCTCTTTGCTCAAAACAGATTGTCCACATTGAAAATTACAGTTGAAACTCTTTTGGTTGAGGTTTTATTGTAACAAAATAAAGCAAGAAATATACGTAAATAGTCCAAAGCTTGTCAGGGCAAGAGACAGA
>JAVGVS010002950.1:0-10354 GCA_032718565.1 Distichodus sexfasciatus
AGTTTTTTGTAGGTCTAAGTAGGTGGCTTTTTGAAAGTTGAGTAACCCTTGTCCTCACAAAAAGAGAAAAGTGTGTGTGTATATGTGAGCATGGGTGTGTGTGTGTTTGTGTTGTGTGTGTGTGTGTGTGTGTGGTCAGCCTCCTGGCCCATGTTAGCTCTATGGAGCTTTACTCTGTCCAAGTGAAATAGATTTTGTCAGGCCTTTTACAGCGTTACAGTGCAGCCTTTCCAACCGGTGGGAACATAAGTAAACATTATCTATTACTGCACGGAGCGAGAGGGAGGGAGATGGAGGGAGCAGAGAGAGGGAGGGAGAGAGAGAGAGAGAGAGAGAGAGAGGGAGAGAGAGAGAGGAGACGTTGATGCATTTTATGGCAGTAGCTGTTTTCAGTAGGGAGGGAAATGGTGAGAGTTAAAGAGCGCATGGAGACATGATTATGGAGAATGCCCATACTCCCCTACACACACACACACACACACACACACCAGAATGGAACTGAACTGCTGTCTCACCAGCTTGGTGTATTATTCTGGATAACAAATCCATTGATCCTGGCCCTAATTTCAACTTCATCGTATATATATTTTTTGTTCATAATAAAAAAAAAAGGAAAATCTACTGTATTTCAAAGCCTTTCTCAGGACATTGTACAAAGTGCTTAATACAACACACACACACACAACACTACTGAATTAACCAAACTAGCCAAATTGCTGTTTTTCTAGAAAACAATCTAACACTAACCTTAACCATAATTTTAAAATCGTCAAACAACAAATTTTAACATACATTTGTACATTTGAAATAAACACAAAGTGAAGAAAATCTTCTGACTACAGTATGATAACAGCATCCAAGTCTTTTCAGTACATCTCACAAAGTGACACACACATATACACACACACACACACACATTTACATTTATGACATTAAGCAGACACTTATCCAGAGTGACTTCCTTTTTTCCTTATTTCAGGGACAGTCTCCCGGACAGCAACTTGGGCCTAAGGGTAGACATGGTACGATACCACTTTTTAATGTCCGATACCGACAGGGCCCTATGAAATCCGTTTAGTTTTTTCCTAAATTCTGTTTTATCTTCAATTCTGTTTTTTCCATTTTTATTCTTCTGAATTCCGTGTTTTACATTATAATCATATGTATTCACCTAAAAAGCGTCTAACTATGGAGTGGATGGGAAAAAGAACAATGCAATAGGAAAAAAATTCACATTAAATGACTGTTATTCACCTTCAACAAAGTGCTGGGGTTCAGCAGAACATGTACTGCTTTGGTAACACATTTACCAGTAAACAACAAACAACATTCATTTTTTCGTGCAAAACGAAACGTTTCTGATGTGAGTGTTTGACTGTAAGTGGTCGTCACGTGTTCTTGTGGGTGCAGTCCATCGTGTGCTTGCAAAACGTACAAAAGAGTTGTTCTCCCGATTCATAAAAATCATTTGGTTATTGTTCTGCTCTAAACTTAGCACTAACACTCCAATTCCGTCATTTTTTGAGGACTTCGGTGTTTCAGCCTCTTCACCATAGCTGACCCTTGACATTTTTCCCCTCTGTGTCTGTGTATTTGTGTGTGTGGAAAGCTGAGTCCCACCTCAACAGGTAACACGTACAGCGGGCTGCAGCGACCAAAATTCATTAGAAACCATTGCTTTGCTTTGCTTTGCCCACGTACCGATATCAGCAAATTATACGTCATATTACAACAGATTCCATTTTATTTGTTGAATTCCGCGATTCCGTCTGCGTTTTCCACATCGCGCCCTACGATACCGATATTGTAAATCTGTATATCTGCCGATACGATACAAATCTCATTCAGTCTCTGAGTCTTTTTTTAAACAGAAAACAAAAAATAATGCTTTAAAAATGTCTGAATACATGACTGAGATTATTTTGTTCTGCTTAAGGAAAATACTTGGCTTAAATACTGTTTTCATAACTTAAACAATGTAATAATGACACACCCATGTGTACCTGAAAAATTATTTATTATTAAAATCACGTCTCAAAAATGATTCTTGTAAACACAGTTGTGTAATTTTGTGACGCTCCCTAATCTTGCGGCGCTGAAACCATCAGGAACACAGAGATTGCGAGTGAGAGCTGGAATTGAAACATTATAATGGTGTGCTTTGCGTTTGTGGTTGTAGTGTGTTGCGTTGCTTGTTCTGCTCAGTGTGAATGTGGAAGAATAAACCAGCTTTACCGCAGTAACACTTCCCATGCAGAACCATTTGAGCGTGCGCACGATTACAGATCAGCCCAATGCCACCGATACCCGCTTGAGTCGTTACCGGACCGGTCCACATATCGAATCGATGCCGTGTCTAGTTACGGGTCTTACTCGGGGACCCAGCGATGGTAGTGCTGGATGTAGGATTCAAACCCATGACCCGTTGATCTTGAGGCGAGTATCCTAACCGCTGAACCGCCACCGCCGCCACAAGTTAGCTTGTTATGGCACCTTGTGTAAATCTTATTTAGTGCAGAAAAATCACCAAAACTAGCCCATGTGTAGAAGCATTAAAAAGTAGTCCCTAGTGTTGATGCAGACATTCAAGCCAAAGAAAATCGTCTGATAAAACTGCAGAAATAAATAAATAAACACGATCCTAACAATGTCCTAAATTTGGAAGGGCTTCGTAAAAGTTGTGCTGCATGCGTGTTGGCTACATGTGAGAGGTGTGTGTGTGTGTGTGTGTGTGTGGGTAGAAAGCTTTTTTCTCCTTCTAACGGTTCAGAACCGGTGTGTGTGGGAGGGCGCTTGAGGGATAGCATTCCTGACCGTGTAAAACACACACACACACACACACACACCATGGATACCATTTCCTCCATGGATAAGAGCAGCTGCTCTAAACTCCGGCCAGACACCCACCTTTCTCTCTCTCTTTCTCTTGCTTTCTCTTTCTCACACACAGGAAGTCATCCACACCTTTAAGCCAAGACACATTCAGGAAGAGAGAGAGAGAGAGAGAGAGATGAACACTTAGGCCAGGGGTCGGCAACCCGCGGCTCTGGAGCCGCATGTGGCTCTTTCATGCTTATGTTGCGACTCCCTGTGGCTTTGGAAAATAAATAATTAGTATTTAATTTAAGTGTGTTTTTATTTGTTGTTTTTTTTAATTGTAGTTTGAAATTTGAAGATGATTGTGATCTTGTAACATTAAAATACAATGTGTTTAATTTTTGTCGCTCAAAATATGCGTCACAAAAGCCGTGTATTTATCAAGCTTTTCGACCCCAGGTAGGCTAAGCGTGGATAAATATAAGAAAGGAAAAATATCTGAAGAAAATAGAACATGACGCCTGGGCAGACTCATTTGCAATTATGAAGGTGACATCTTACAGCCTGGATCTGCAGACGTTTGCGCTGAGGTTCAGGAGCAAAAGTCCCATTAACCAGGTAAAATAAATATTTTAATCAGATATTGTGCAAATATGTATTTTACATTGTTCAGTGCAGGGTTTTTTTTCAATCTATTTTTAAATTTCAGGTCGACGCTCCGGTAGCCTCCAGGCGATGAAAGGATTATGGCATGCGGCAATTTTAGTTTGCTGTATGGATACTTAAAGTTCGGCTTTTTATTTTATTTGAAAGAGACCTTCAACTCAGCGTGTTTTTTTACAGACTTCTAAATGTTCAAAATGTTTTCTTTCCACAAATAAATTTTCACAAGCAACACACTAGCCTAGTTTTTTATACATAGCATAAAAGTAAAAAACTACAGAAGCGTAATGTGTTCACTTGAGAAAAAATAATTCTGCTCTGTTTTTCTGAATTAACAAGAAGTGTTTTTTTTACATGAAAACTGTATCTCGTTCATTCAGAAAAAAAGAGCAGAATTATTTTTTCTCAAGTGAACGCATTACGTAAAAACCAATATATGTAGTGTTATCTTCATTTTAGATGCCAAAAAGGATTTGCGGCTCTCGGTGTTTTCTCTTTTGTGGAAACCGGGTCCAAATGGCTCTTTGAGTGTTAAGGGTTGCCGACCCCTGACTTAGGTCATGTCCACACGTACACGGGTATTTCTGAAAACTGAGGTTTTTCTGTGCGTTTTGGCCTCTCGTCCACACGTAAGCGGCGTTTTGGGTCAGTGAAAACTGAGGTTTTAAAAAAAAATCTCCGGCCAAAGTGGATTTTTGAAGTTTTTTTGAAGTTTCTGCGTTTAGGTTTGGACAAGAAAAACGAAGATTTTGAAAAACGGAGCGTTTCGCGTCACACTGTGCGCCGCTCTTATGACGTCACTGTATGCACCTTGTCTACATTAGGTTTTCATCTACAATGCAAAGCATGCTTTTGACAGCGTTTTTTGCGACTGCGTGTGGACGGAGATATTTTTGAAAACGTGCTCGCGTGGACGCGATTTTTAAAAAAAACGAAAACGGAAAATACCTGTGTACGTGTGGACGTGGCCTAGCACTCTTTTTAATATCACTCCCTCTCTTAGCGTAAATAGAAGCGAGGCACAGTTACATCCTCATTCCGATTTTAAATGGGGAGTGTCCCTTTAAATGGGAAAACTGTCCAGAAATGTGTGTGTGTGTGTCTGTGTGAGTGTGACACAGAGAGAGAGAGAGAGAGAGAGAGAGAGAGAGAGAAGAAATCAGAAAACTGCTGATCTGACACTGACAGGACCCCTGTGTTTTCTGTTTTTCATCCTCCTTGCTTTTTTCCTTATCAGTGCGTTTCTCTATGTGATTGTGTGTGTGTGTGTGTGTGTGTGTGACAGGTCTGCTCAGGTGTTGTTAATCCCGCTGTTTAATTCCGTTGTGTACCTGGCAGGAGGTTGCGTCTCTCTGCTGTGGAATCGACTCTGATGCTGTCCTTTCTGATCCTCCCTCTCTCTCTCTGTTGTTCTTTCTTCATCCCTCCATTCCTCCCTCCCTCCATCCGTCTACCCATCCATCTATCCATCCATCCGTGCGTCCATCCGAGCTCAGAGCTAGCGCTAAGGAAGCCCAAATCCGCCATTTTGATTCTCTTTCATAAGACGATCAGTCGGAGGGAAGCGCGGTGGCGATATCTGCCCCACGACGGGCCCTGAACTAATGCTGGCAGCAGAATGCTATCAGAAGATTACTTTTTAATGCCGAGCCGCCCGCTTTTGTGCGTGTTAAAGTTGAGCGCTGATAAAGCGTCCCCTTGAACAGGAACGCGTCAAAGCTGCCACGCCGCTTTGGTCCATCCCCGGGTTCGGGCTTAACATCGCCGTTCGGCGCCGCGTTCAGGTGGCGGAATGCAACAACAGATGCCAAAGCCGGGTTTTGGAGACAAAGGGTTTGGTCAAGAATGAGCCAAAAATGACTTAAGAGAGTTTTGCACTTACTGGAAGACACAAAGAACATACAAAAAGGACAATCAGTCATTTCGTGTGCCGTCTTATGGGCCACGATAACTGAATTTTGGTCTTTTGTACACACACATATACTGTACATACCCCAGTTCTGTCATCACTCCAGTTAAATTTCACGGTGACGCTTAACTTATCAAGCTCCAAACCAGGGGTAGGCGACTCCAGTCCTGGAGGTTTTCTGTCCGTTTGGATTTCCACACCTGGTCTCAGATAGATAACCACCAGAAGGAACTGATCAGGAAGGACGGAAAACCTCCGGGACTCCGGACCTCCAGGACCCTGCTCTAAACGGTCTTGACCCTCAGCGTGTTTACAGCTACAAAGCCAGAAGTGTGTGTGGTGTGTATGTGGTCATCGTTTCAGCAAGGTGGCTGTCTAATGTCTTGTCATTGAAGACGAGAGTCACGCCTTTTGTTAAGTGTCCATCCTTCCTCTCTGTTCTAAACTACTTGCTGTTACTGTGTGTGTGTGTGTGTGTGTGTGTCAGTCAACGGTGTCAAAGAGTCAAGAGTGCAGAGAGCTTTTATCAGAGTCTCTGAGGGAGGCTAAAGACTGACAATAGGGGCCGCTTCAGAGTGCCCTTCACACACACATGCGCACACACACACACACACAAGTCTAGTGTAGGACAGAGAGAAGGGATGGAGATTTCTGAAAGCTCAACTTGTATATTCCTCTGTGTGTGTGTGTGTGTGTGTGTTCTTGTACTTGCTACTTAGTGAGAACCAAAATGAGTTTTTAACCAGCAGAGTGAGGACATGTTTGAGAAGTGAGGACTTTTTTTAGTGGTCCTCACTTCTTTAAACTGCTTTTACAAAAAGATACAAGTTTATTTGCAAAACTAAAAGCGTAGAAAGATTAGCTTTTGGTTACTGAGGTTATGGTTAGGGTTATGTTTAGGGTTAGGTGTAGTATTATTTACATACAGTGATATAGAAGTCAATGGAGGTCCTCACTACTATTCTGTATATACTATGTGTGTGTGTGTGTGTGTGTGTGCTTTCAAGTATTGTTGCTACCTTCATTGTATTTTAAGTCATATTGTGTGTAACTATTGAACGGAAGATTGAAATAACATTTTAAATCATCTCTCGATTGATTCATCCTTTATTTACAACTCAGTCAGCTGCTTTACGAATGTTTGCACATACACCGGACATTGTACACATAAATAGCCGAATATAGTATCTGTTATATTATAACCTTCTGCCTCCTGCACATCCAATGTAAAATGTCAATTTGCACCTGTTTAAATGTTTGCATATTTGCACATATACTGAACATTGTACTTGGAAGTAGTCCGGATATAGTATCTGTCTATTATAACTCTACCTCTTGCACACTCAGTGTAAATGTCAATTTCAACCTGTTAAGAATACTGCATCCTGACTTGACAAACATGTTTACCTCTATGTCTGTCTTCCCTGTCTAGTCCAAAATGTATATTGTATATTGTCTGGTTTAAAATGTATATTGTTTAATGTATATTTTAGTATTTTTACTTATTTATTGTTTATTCCATGTGCCTAGTCGTGCCACTGCCTATTTATTCTCTGTTCTACTGTTCTTTGTTTGTTTGCACTGGAAATAACCTGGAGCCACGTCGTCTCGTCTCTCTATGTATCTGTACAGTATATAGCAGAGATGACAATAAAGTTGACTTTGACTTTGACTTTGACTTTGGTGTAAGAGTCACTTCATTTTTAATGTGTTGCATGAGCACAAGCATCTCTCCATCACAACTTTTTACTTGTGTCATTGTTCCTAATCATACTCTGGCCATTTAACCTGTTAAGCCCTGAGACTGTTTTACAGATTTTACCCAGAATAAAATGTGTATATCTCAGAAACCACAAGGTCTGTTTTCATGCTTTTGGTATCATCATAAAGGTAATGCTTGTGAGATTACTGTGGAATCAGCGTACATGTTACTGGGTCAGAATAAAGGAAGATGCAACACAGCAGAACATGAAAAAAAAAATCACGTTCGATAAAAAAAAACATTATCTGCGTAATCTGTGGAGTCTCGGTTTCATATGATATACTGTGTGCATGGTTAGCCGTAGTAGTATACAGTAGATTCTACAGCTGTGTTTCTTCCACGTCGACCTGTGCAGTGTTTTTGTCTTTGTTTATTTGTGTGTTTGGTGTTGGAATTGTGTTGTTTAGGTGGAATTTGTTCGAGATTTTTAGATGAGATTCTATCGGTGATGTTGATGTCCCGCATGCATATGTTTGTTTACGTCTACTGACTATTTAAAGCCTTCCTGTTTACATTCACAGCATTTAGCAGACGCTCTTATCCAGAGCGACTTACATTTCCTAATTTCAGGGACAGTTCCCCTGAGAGCAACTTAGGGTTAAGGGTCTTGCTCAGGGACCAAGTGTTGGTAACGCCAGAGGTCGGATTCAAACCCACAACCTCTTGGTCCAAAGGCAAGGGTCCTACCACTAGGCCACCGGTACCAGGAGCAATCAGGCTCAAGTCACTAATTTTATTTTTTCTTCTTCACTCATTTATTTAATTTTATGAATGATTTTTTCCTTGGGCATATATCTGGGTGATAGTGGCCTAGTGGTAAGCAGTTTAACTTACCTACAGACCAAGAGGTTGTGGGTTCAAATCCACAACCTCTTGGAAGTCACTCTAGTCAAGTTTCTGTAAATGTCATCTTCTACTTTGTCTATTACAGTCTCCATTAATACAGTTGGACTTTTCCACTTCTGAGTTACTCACACTTCTGGGTTTACAGACTTTTCAGAAGACTTCTGTGTTACTGACAACTTGAAAAACAAGCTTCTGTGGCAGCTGGGGCACTTTGTCGCATAACAGTTCTGTCCCGTTGGTCCCGTGGTTGGAAGGTCGCCAGTTTGAATCCCGGACCAGTAAAGTTACCACTGAGGTACTCATCCCTAAGCACTACTCCCTAGGCGCTGATAGAGCTGCCAACTGCTCCTTCACGGATGGGTCAAATACAGGGGACGGAGCAGTCGGTAGCATAACGGTTGGGGCATTTGCCCCGTGTTTGGAAGGTCACCGGTTCACATCCCCGATATAAGGTAAAAGGTACCACTGAGGTACTTACAAGTCAAATACTGTCCCCAAGCACTGCTCCCTGGGCACTGATAGAGCTGCCCATTGCTCCTTCACGAAGTGGTCAAATGCAGAGGTCACATTTGGTTGTGGTGCACTGTGTGGTGTGGCAAGTAATCACTCACTTTTCTGTGACATTTTATTCAGATTGTATTCGGATCGTGTGTTGAAATTTAGTGCATAAATATCATAGAGATCTATGACTATGTGGTCTATGTGTTTTATTACACATTTATTCTGCAAACATTCTCATACACGCTAAAGGCCAGACTTAGAAAAAATTTAATCAAAGATAAAACATAAAAGAAAACATTAAAAATACCTCAAATCAATGTACCTTTGAAATATATTGCAACAACTTACACTGTAATTACAATTTAATGGATGTGAAAGTTTCATCAAAATAACATTACCTTGCTTTTATTGAAAAATTTCCAACATGCTTTCCAGCAATTTCGGGGAATAACTTATGTCCAACCGCCTCCCCCAGTACAGCGGCAAACAATTCTGACTCACTCGTCTTTTACGCTTATTTTGAACTCAACTCTAAAACTTTCCTTGGATAGGTTTTGAAGCAAATCTGGGCAGATTTTCAGGAGTTGATTTTCTCATTTCTCCTTGTGTCCATCTGCATTTGAAAAGTACCTCGTCTACGTCAGACAGAGTCGTTAAGAACGCTGAAATCCAGTCGCCAAATCAACTTGACAACGAGTAGCAAAACCAGGTCAAGTGTCAGGCGGCGAAATGGACACAGAGTTTGGCGCCGGATAAAAGCAGTGAGAGAGAAAGTGGGAGAAGGAGAGAGCTACCTATTCGCCTTTGTGCGTTATTTTGTTCCGATACGCTGCCTCGCTAAATGAAGGCAGCCCGAGCTCCTCTTGCGTGTCGCGTTGGGATACCTCCAGTGTCGGGGGCCGTAATGAGCCGAGCCGGAGCGAGGTGCAGTGGTGCAGACGCTGAGCTTTTGCACCTCGGCGCTCACGGCTAACACACATTACTTAAGGTGCTCTCACACTCTCGTAGCTGATTTAATGGCATCCGGTAGGGGTCGAGGTGAACATTGTACGTGTAAATTTAATAATATGGGGTAATATGATTTACATACATTATCCACTTTATTACAAACACCTTGTGGCTTCATTCCTGGAAAACTGTGTGTGTTTTCTGCACGTTTCATACGTATGCACTGAATGAAATCTCTCTGAATCTCTCTATACTACTAACCACGGGTCAGTTTCTGACCACAGGAACCCAGTTAAGCTGCTGTTATTCGGGTTTGGCTTCATTCTCACCGATATGTTGGTGTGAAAGTGAAAGTGAGTGGTTATTTGTCATTGTGAACACACCACACCACAGCACACAGTGCACCACAACCAAATGTGACCTCTGCATTTGAGCTGTACGTGAAGTAGCAGCGGTGGGCAGCTGACATGGCCAGCAACCGAGGAGCACTGCTTGGGGTCGGTAGTTGGCCCCCTTATCGTAGTGTCGTCAGTTCAAATCCCGGACCGGTAAAAGCACATACATTGAGCAAGTTAGATAAGGAAAGTGAGTGATTATTTGTCATGGTGAACACCCCACAGCACCGCACACAGTGCACCACAACCAAATGTGACCTCTGAATTTGACTGAATTTGATCTGTGAAGGAGCAGAGGGCAGCTGACATGGGCAGCAGCGCTTGGGGACGGTACCTTGCTCACAGGTACCTCAGTGGTAACTTTAGCAGTCTGGGATTCGAACTGGCAACCCTCTAATCAGAGGGCGAACACCCTAATCGTTATGCCACCATGTGCCCCCAAGAATAATAATAATAATAATAATAATAATAATAATAATAATAATAATAATAATAATAATAATAATAATAATA
>JAVGVS010002951.1:0-10353 GCA_032718565.1 Distichodus sexfasciatus
ATCTAATTTATTTCTTATTTATGATATATTATATATAGATATATACTGCATGTATATGAATTACAAGACATATGCCAAGACGTCAAAGGTTAAAAAAACAAACAAAATATCGTAGATAATTAATAATTAATTAAGAAATAAATAATAATATTCACATAAGAAACTCAATCTACAAATGCAGTACATACCTAATTTAAATAAATATATGTTATATGTCTTATTATAAAAGTATATATAGGTATATATATTTCCTTTGTTACTTCTACTCTTTATTATCTGTCCATTCTAATATTTGCATATTTTAGTTTTATCAGATTTTATATTCAAGCTTTTTTCTTGCTGTTTTAATGTAAACGTCAGTTGGACGGTGTTGTTAACCGGGAGGACGTGCAGCTCTAACCCGCTGCGTTGGCATTGTTGTGTGGAGTTCTGCTTTAAGGTTATTTGGGTGTGTGTTGTGTGTCGACTGCTTTCATTTTGACACATTTGCCTGAAGCCGGGACAGTGATGTAGATCAAGTTCACCCACTACAAACTCTGTGTGTGTGTGTGTTGGCGTCTTCACCATGTTGTGAAATTCCTCAGTCGTTGTGAATGTGGTGAAATCGGAGTGTAACTCCCCCCTTGTGCCATTTTCAGTCACACAATCCTCACTCTTCATCACAACAACAGTACAAATCTCTCATATGAGGTTGTGTATTGCCCCTGGTCCTCATTTATAAAAATGTCTTCAAAAAGTGTGTGTACAATCAGGTCAACAAATACTATCCAACAAATATTTTAATCATACATTTTTAGCAAAATGAAAATGTAATTTTTTCTGCTGTTAATTGTCAAAGTTAAAGTAAACTTTGTCATCTCTGCTACATCACGACGTGGCTCCAGTTTTCACAGTGCAATAGGAAATAAGAACAAAGAACACATAAGGCACACAGAATAAACAATATATAAATAGAATACAAAATATACATTTTAAACTCGGACTGGAATATTACATATAACTTTAAACTGGAACTACAAGTAGAGGAGAGACAGTGTGGATGCAGTATTACCTACAAAAGTGGAAGTAGACTTTGGATGTGAAGGTTAGAAACAGTTTCAATATGAAAAATTCTATATCCAGTCTATTCTATTAATAAAAACAGTATCTCTTAAAGAGTCTGACTAACATTTAAGTTTGTGCAGATATTTTAACAGTAGTGGAGAACCAGAGTCTGTCCAATATTTTTCAATAATCTGTGCGGATACAGTTAGTTAGAAAGTGACCAGTGATATATACATTCAATGTTTGATGTAAATAAGTGGCGGCAGAGCAAATTGGATTAAAATTAAAGGGTGGTTTGGCACAAAAACACATGTGAGCACCTTTTGTTATTCACATGTGACATCTGGGCCGCGGCGTCGGGACATGAGAGGACATGCGGTGGAATGCAGCGTTACACAACACGCCGGTGTGTGTGTGTGAATGATGGGGTTAAAGTTAAAGGTTAACAAAGCACTTTAGATGAGAAGTCAGTAAGTGAGAAGTAAGTGGACGAGCGCATGTTTGAGAATGTGAGTGAGTGAGTGACTAAGTGAACGTAAATGTATGAAAGGACCATGATTGAGTGAATGCATTATTCATGGTGAGAAAAATTAGGCATGCGTGAGTGAGTGAAGAAATGAAGGAAAATAAACAAACGAGCAACACTGATTGAAGGGATGTGTGAATAAATCAGCGAAATGAACAAAGAAAAGAAAGAATAAATGTAACATAATTCATTGATAAAAGAACTCAAATGAAAGAATGAATTGATAAGCAGGAAAGAATGAATCAGTAAAAATGAGTGGCTGAAAAGTAATATCGGATAAATGTTTAAAAATCAACAAAAATAAATAAATGAATAAACAAACAGATGGAATAAAAAATGTGAATAAAGAGCAAAAAGTGAAAGAAGGTAGTTATAAAAAGAACACAAAGAGAGTGAGGTAATGCATTAACTGTGAAGTAGAGCCCCTTCTAACCCCTCCATCCTTCCCTCCACCCCTCTCTTCATCCTCATCTCTCCATCTCTCCCTCCATCCCGCTCTTCATCCTCATCCCTCCATCAGACTCATTATTTCACGCTGCGTTCAAACAAAAATAAACAAACGTGTGAAAGAATAACAATGAAATATGTGAATTAATGAGCAGAGATGAAATAAAAACATACACAAGTGGAAGAAAAGTAAAAATTGAGAGATTTATGCATAAAATGATTTTAAAAAAAGAGTGAAGGAAGGAATTAACAGAAGAAGAAAAGTACGAGTTTGGCCTGATTAATGATGAAGGACGGGGACCATCACTCGTTAATCCTCCCTCTCCCTCCCTCTCTCCCAGACGCATTATTTCGGGCTGTGGTTCAGCGGGAAGGCGCAGCAGCAGCGCTGGGTGGAGCTGGAGAAGCCGCTGAAGAAGCAGCTGGATAAGTTTGGGAATGAGCCGCTGCTCTTCTTCGGGGTGATGTTCTACGTGCCCAGTGTGTCCCGTCTGGAGCAGGAGGTCACCAGGTGTGTGTGTGTGTAGGTGTGTGTGTGTGTGTGCTCTGATATACTGAAATAGACACAGAACCAGACAGTTCCTGGCTTCACAGATCAACGCTCCTTCTACACCTCCTTTTCTCTCTTATTTACTAAGTGTCTCTCTCTCCACCACTCCATTTCTCTCCTTCACTCCTGCCTGATAGACCGACCTTCTCTCTCTCTCTCTCTCTCTCTCTCTCTCTCCTCCTTCTTCTCCACTCTGTACCTTCCTCCATTTTGCTCTACCATCTTCATCTCTCTCTTCCCTGCTTTCTCTCCTTCTCTCTCTGTACCCTCTGTACATCCCTCCATTTCTCTCCATCTCTCCCACATTACTCATCTCTTTCTTTATCTCTCTCTCTCTTCTTCTTCTCCCCTCCATTTCTCACCGTTTCTCCTACGCTCTTCACCCTCCTTTCTCTCTCTTTCTCCCTCTCTATTCCTCCACGACCTTCTCCACCTCCCTCTCTCCCTCTCTCTCTCTCTTTCTCTTTCTCTGTCTCTCTCTATACATCTCTCTTAATTCTTTTTCTTCACCCTAAACCTACCTCCGTTCTCTCCTCTACTGTACCTTCACCTCTTTCTCTCTCTCTCCCCTGCTTTCTCTCCTTCTCTCTCTTCCTCTTTCCATACCAACCCTTTCTCCCACACTCTACACCTCTTTCTCTCTCTTCTTCTCCACTCTCACCCTGTGGGTGATTATTTGTCATTGTGAACACAGCACAGCGCACAGTGCACCACAGCCAAATCTGACCTCTGCTTTTGACCCATCCGTGAAGGCAGCTAACAAGGGCAGTGCCCGGGGCAGTGCTCATGAGGACCTCAGTGGTACCTTTACCGGCCCTGGATTCGTACCTGCGACCTTCTGATCACGGGGCGAACACCCTAGCGTTACGCCACCAACTGCCCCAACTTGTGTTTTTCTCCTTCTCGTCTACCTCCCCCATCTCTCTCTCGCTCTCTCTCTTCCTTGTGCTATACGTCTCTCCACATTTCCTCTTCTCTTTCATTCTTTCCACCCGCTCCCCCTCCTCCCTTCCACCTCCTTCCAAAACTTTTACGACTAACTCTCTGACTCACTAGTAGCACATTGTGTGTGTGTGTCTGGTGGTTTAATGTGGTGAGTGAGTGTGTGGGTGTATGTTTTGGTACATGTGAACTAGTGTTTTATGTGTGTGTTGTACTGGCTTTTTAGCCTTTTAATACCTAATAAAACCTTGACATTAATTTTTTAAAAAGTTAATTACTTTGGAAAACATTGAATCAGTTTTGATTGTTACAAAGTATGACTTAACTTTTCTGAACTCGTGTGAGTTTTCAGGTGTTTTTACGTCAGTTTTGAAATAATTTGATCACTTCGTGCGAAAGCGTTTTTCCGTCACTCGGAGCCGAGCGCTCACAGACGTGCTAAATGTACAACGTGAGTGTGTGTGTGTGTGAGAGGGAGAGAGTGTGTGTGTGTTCTCGTGGAGATGTGAGAAGTCAAGCGACGGTCAGGAGTCGGGCTTCGTCACGCTCCAGCGGCTGACCGTGTTTAATGTGGAAGCGAGGCGTTCGGCTCACACTCTCACTAACTACATTAGACTGTTGTATATAAATAAGGGCCTGTGTCCACCAAGCGCGTTTTTTTCCACTGAGAGCGCTCACAAACTCACTTCCCGAGCGCTTTCTCTCAGCGCTCGTTGTTGCTAAGTTACGATAAGCGCCGTCGGGCACTTGCGCGTTCATTCCTATTTCACCGCGTTTCTTTGCGATCGCTAGTTTAGCCGTTAAGATGGAGAGAAAGCGCATCTTAGCATTAGTGGCAGCGCTTGAAATAGATTATCACGACTTCAAGGCAAGATTGGGTGCGTGAAATCTCCATCTGCTCCAACAACGCCACCGCCTTTTGTAGTGAGTTCTGGACAGTGTGTGACCCGCCCCTTCCTCGGTTTGTAAAAGGATTTCAACTTCAACCAGTTTTTTTTTTTCAGCTGAAAGCGCTTAGCGCTCTGAACACTGAGGCTCATATGAAAATCGTGTTTGGTGGACACAGGCCCTTATGGGTGTGATGAGACGCTCACAAGACGAGACGAGATGATACACGAGACAAGGTTCATGAGAATGAGACGAGATTTTAACACTAAAGAAAATTGGAATGTTGAAAAGTAAGACTGGAACATTTGCTTTTATTTGCCTGAAAGACGTTAAAATTCGACTGTAACACAGTGTTTAGTGCATGACGTGACTCCCTCTTGGATGATTCCTCTTCACACTATTACTGTGCATCACCTTCTTACTTCTAATTGAAATTAAAATTGAACAAATTGAATCATATTTACGCTGGTTTAAAAGGTGCACTTTAGCTGGATTAAAAATGTGTTGTTCCCAGATTCTTTTTGCATAAAAAATTGGAATTTTAGTGGGGTTTTTTGCATTAAGCACGAGAGGAAATTGCAGACGTCAGAGGAGAATTGCGATCTTACGTTATTGATGCCGAGTGGGTTGAACTGGAGCGAGTGTGTGTGTGTGTGTGTGTGGTTAGGGTTTGGGGTGATGTGTATGCCAGACTACTTCTGTGGAGGTCTGATGGTCTGTAGGTCGTAGGGCAAGGGGCAGGGGGCTTCATGTGAACAATGAACCGTCTGTGTGTGTGTGAGTGTGTGTGTGTGTGAGTGTGTGTGTGAGTGTGTGTGTGAGTGTGTGTGTGTGTGTGTGTGAGTGTGTGTGTGTGAGTGTGTGTGAGTGTATGTGTGTGTGTGTGTGTGTGTGTGAGTGTGTGTGTGAGTGTGAGTGTGTGTGTGAGTGTGAGTGTGTGTGAGTGTGTGTGAGTGTGTGTGAGTGTGTGTGTGTGTGTGTAGGGAACACTGCTCTCTATGTGCTACTCGGGAGTCTGTCTGCTCTCAGGAGTCACACAGGAATGTTGGCATGGACGACTGGCGTAGGAGGACACACATTCCACACAGACACACACACAGACACACACACAGACACACACACACACGGTCTGTTGTCTGGTGTTTGAGAATAGCAAGAGCATAGAGGGGTCAACGGCACCAATACACACACACACACACACACTCTTCCTCTCAAGTCTAAAGCCCCGGTGTAAATGTGATTAAATGGTAGAAATCAATTTCAGTTTCAACACACTTAGCTGTGTGTGTGGGAGTGTGTGCCAGTGTGTGTATGTGTGTGTGTGTGGGAGTGTGTGCCAGTGTGTGTATGTGTGTGTGTGTGTGGGAGTGTGTGTGTGTGTGTGCGTGTGTGTGTGTGTTTAACGTTTGTCAGTATTGTTTTGTCTGTATAAAGAGGACGAGACGAGTTTCTCATCAGTGTTCATCAGCTCTCTCCCTCTTTCTGTTCTCCCTGTCTATTGCGCTCTTGCGGTCTCGCTCTCACTCTTCCTCTCTCTTTCTTCCTCCCTCCCTCTCGCTGTTCCCTCTCTTAGTTTCCTTCTCCGTTTCTGCTGTATCTCTTTCAGTCCTCCCCCACTCTCTCTCTCTCTCTCTCTCTCTCTCTTTTTTATAATCTCTCTGTCTCGCTCTCTTTTGCTTCTCTCTCGCTCTTCCTCTCTCCCTCCCTCTTTCTGTCTGCTTCTCACTCTCGTCCTCTTTTTCACTTTCCGTTCACTCCTTCCAACTGTCTTTTTCTTTTTCACTCTTCTGTCTGTTTGTCTTTTAAACACTCTCTCTCTCTCTCCGCCCTTCTGTTTCTCTCTTTATTTCTCCCCCTCTTCTCTCTCTCTCTCGTTCCTGAGTGAAGTAGTTGGCAGTGGTGTTAAAGCACTCACCCGTATCAGAGCGGCTGTTAACTCTCACAGCACCAACCCCGCCCCCCTCACACACACACACACTCACACACACACGTACACCTGGTCTCAGTGAGTGTGTGTGTGTGTGTGTGTGTGTGTGAGTGTGTGTGTGTTAATAAGAGCTGGTGGTTAATTAGTAGTGAACTAGTGAAGGTTGAAGATAGTGAGTGTATCTGACTGAGACGAACGCTGATCTGAGACCAGCTCATAATCACTGCAGCTGTGAAGACCACCTCCGGGTGTGTGTGTGTAATAGATATTAATCATTAACGATTAATAATATTATTATTAAGCAGGTATGTGTTGAAGTGTGTGTGAGCGAGTGTGTGTGTGTGGGGGTAAACCCACTCAGGTGTAAAGTATCTCTCTCTTTTTGCTCCTTTCTTTCTTCTCCATAATTACGTCTTGCTTGCTGCCATCTCACACACCTGCACGCTGCTCTGTCCGTCTCTTTATCCATCTTTCTTTCTTTTCTCTTTTTTTATTCTCTCTCTCGTCTCATCCTTTCTTTTTCATCTTTTATTATTCTCTTCCTCTATCTGTTCTCTTTCTCATATACTCGCTCCCTCTCTCTCTCGTGTTCTCTGCCTCTTCCTCCGTCTCTCTCTCTGTTCTTCCGTGTGTACATTTCTCCCTCTCTCTTTCCTTTTTGAGCGCTTGTTGAGACGGAGGTTGTAATTAACCCTTTGCTCTGAGCTCTAACCCCTCATTACACGGTGAGAAGGCCATTCCATCGCCAGGGTAACCTTCTAATTAAGGGCCCGAGGCTGCTGCTGCTGCCGCTGCCGCCGCCCCTCGGCAGTGGGAGGAGCCAGCTGCGGTCCCGAGGCCGGGAGGGGGCGGGGCTTCCGGGGACCTTGAGAGTAACAGACAGAGGCTGAATGAAGCAAAGAGCGAGAAAGAAACTTTGAAAGAAAGTGACTGAGTGAACTGATTAAAAAGAGGTGCTTTCCAGACTGCATTTATGTTTTGGCTTGTGGTCTGCAGTGATCATTCCTGTGTGTGTGTGTATGCGTGTGTGTGTGTGTGTATGCGTGTGTGTGTGTGTGTGTGTGAAGATAATTTGTGTTAATTCGTCACTTGAACACATTGTAACCATGGAAGCAAACAAGAAGACAGATCGGCTGAATAATAAAACAAATCAACAGCAGCCTGGCCCTTTAAGAGCCAGAAATGTCCCCTACCCCTCGTCCCCTTTTTTCTAGTCTCCTACAGAGAGCAGCCTACCTTGTCCCCTATTCTGACCCTCTGTCCGCTACCTAGGCTCCCTACTGTGTCTGCTGTCTCATCTCCATCGCTGTTACACTGCCCCTCTTCCATGTCATGTCCACTACCCTAGTGCCCTACCCACCTCCTTCTCCTGTCCCCTATCTTTTTCCCTCTCCTAGACATATATAGTGTGTTCTTCCCTTGTTCACTACTCTGCTCATCTGTCTTCTGCCCTCAGCTCCTGTCCACTACCCCCGTCCTGTGTCCTGTCCCCTACCTACCTAGGTACCCTAGTTCATTTCTGTCTCCTGCCCGTGTCCCTGCCCTCAGTCTCATGCTCCCCTAACCTGTCCTGTCTCCTGTCCTCTACCTTTGAAATGTCCCGTTCCCTACACTTGGTCAACACACCATCCTTCTCCTGTCCCCTACCCAGGTACCCTAATACATCCATGGTTTTCTGTCCCCTAACCTGGTCCACAACCTCTTCCTTCTACTCCTGTCCCCTACATATAACTTTTAATGTTACGGTATCCAGACCTTTCTCTCTTGTCTTCTACGCTGTCCAGTCCCCTACTACATCTCCAACCCCTGAAATGTCCACTGCCTCTGTCCTCTTTCCTGTCCAATACCCTGTGCTGTTTCTTGACCCCTACTTTCTGTCCCTACTCTAGGTCAATACTCTGTCCAGCTCCTGTTCCCTACCCAGGTACCCTAATACATATATGGTTTCTTGTCCTCTAACCTAGTCCCCAACCGCATCCCTTTACTCCTGTCCTTTTCCCATGTACCCTACCTTCGTTCGGTCTTTTGTCCCCTTCTACACCCTCTACCTCAGAGAATGGCCTGTCCTCTAGCCCTGTCTCCTGTCCCCTTCCCTGGTTACTTGCCCCCACCTCTCTGCTTACTGTCCCTCATGGCTGTCTCTTTGCTAAGTTTTTACTCTAACGTTTACATAACAAAGTGATTCATGGTGTGTGTGTGTGTGTGTGTTTGTGTGTTAGGTATCAGTATTACCTGCAGGTCAAGAAAGAAGTTCTCGATGGCCGTCTTCACTGCACGGCGGAACAGGGCATTCGACTCGCCGGCCTCGCCGTCCAGGGTAAGAGTGTGTGTATGTTGTGTGTGTGTGTGTCGCTCTCACATGCCGGAGTAGCTTGGCCTTGTCAGACCTAATATGGCAGCGTATTTGGAGCAGACGGAGCAGAGCAGTTATCCACTTCAGCCGCTATCAGAAGCCAGGGCCAGAGAGATGAGGGAATGTAAACGGGGCGCTCTATTTACACACTCCATCACTAAAAAGGAGAGAAGTGGAGTGTTTACTGATCAGCTGTAGTGAGGAGAAAGATGAAGCGCTTCAGGGGGACAGAGGTTTAATGTAGTCGTGCCAATAAAGCCACTTTATCTAGCCCCCTTTGTTTCTAGTCTCCTACAAAGGGCCTTTATCATTCTCCGCTGTCTCATGTCCCTTATCCTCTTCCGTTTCGCCTTTTTCTACGCAGGGAGGGAAGGAGAGAGCGAGGGAGGGCGAGACAAAGAGAGGGAGGAAGAGAGAGCACGAACAGAGCGAGAAGGAGCGAGGGAGAAAAAGAAAGAGGGAGGAAAAGAGAGCAATGGTGAGGGAGAAGGAGAAAGAGAGATGAAGGACAGAGTGGTAGAGGAAGAGACGGAGGAATGGAGAGAGGGAGGGAGAAAGACAAAGAGAGAGTGAGGGAGATAGAAAGAGAGTGAGGGAAGGAGGGAGGGGGAGAGAGAACGAGGGAGGAAAGGAGAAAGAAAGAGAGACAGCGAATCTTTTTATCTCAACTGGAGCCTTGTGTGTTCCACTGGACAGCGTTTATCTGATCTTGTTGCACTCGCTGTAAGACATGGACTCGGGGAAACACACACACACACGAGAGAGAGAAAGAGATTGTACAGATTTGTGTGTGTGTGTCTGTGTGTGTGTGTGTGTCTGTGTGTGTGGACAAAGTTCTGTTGTTGCTGATAAAACATTACTTCAAGAAATATTAGTTGTGTTTGTCTCTCTGTCTCTCCTGCAGCGGACTTTGGAGATTTCACTCAGTATCGGTCTCAGGATTTCCTCAGGGAATATGTGCTGTTCCCCGTGGTGAGTGTGAGTGTAAGTGTGTGTGTGTGTGTGTGTAAGGGCAGCCTCAGGCTAAACATTCCTTTACTCTGTTACCGCACCACAGCGGTGTGTGTCAGGTAAACACATCAGATTAAGAAGAGCAAGAGTCTGTAAAGGTGTGTGTGTGTAATCTGATATCTCATCGCTTCATTAATTCCCTCTGTCTCTCTGTAGAACTGGTCGTGTGTAGACGAGGCTCTTGAAGACTGGACCCAGAAAGTGGCCGAGGAGCACAAGAGTCACTAGTATGCGATTAACATGCGCGCGCGCACACACGCGCACACACACACAGATTACAGAGTCCGGACCGACCTCATATTTCACATTAGCTTGTAGAAAAAAATGAACTGTGTGTGTGTTGCAGTCGGATGACGCCAGCTGAAGCTGAACTTCTCTATATTAAAGAGGTGGAGAAACTGGATGGGTTCGGACAGGACAGCTTTGCTGCTAAAGTGAGTTAGTGTGTGCGTGTGTGTGTTGATAAAGTTGTGAAAGCTGTATCTCATTCCTGTGTGTTTTTTTTTTTTTAAATCCCGCCACCACCCCCCCTCTGCGGAGGACAACTTTATTTTTTAATTACAAATTTCACTGAGCAAATTTGAACTATACAAGCCCTGACGCATCTTTTAGAAAAGAAGGGGACTGATTGAGGGAATTACAGAAATCCAAACAAACAAAACAAA
>JAVGVS010002952.1:0-10353 GCA_032718565.1 Distichodus sexfasciatus
ACATAGTTTCCAGTATTATCCATAAAGGTTTTTTTTGCAGAAGAGCACAATCTGCAGAATTAATGTAATGAATGTATGGGCCTGTGTTATGAAACATTTATAACAAAGGATTTTCACAGTAGGTTAGTCATCTTGAAATGTTTTTAATCAAATAAAAACAATAGACTAATTAAGTTTATAGGCAAGAAATAGGCCCATTTCTCCTATTTTAGTAAGGAAGTGGTAAATATATAGGACACACATACAATCATGGCCGAAATTATCAGAACCCCTGGTATTTCTCCGGAAAATGCACCATTTCTCCCAGAAGACTATTGCAATTACAAATGTTTTGGTATACACATGTTTATTTCCTTTATGTGCATTGGATCAACATAAAAAAAGCAGAGAGAAAAAGCCAAATTTGACATCATTTCACAAAAAACTCAAAAACTGGGCCGGACAAAATTATTGGCACCCTCAACTTAATATTTGGTTGCACACCCTTTGGAAAAAGTAACCATCAACAAGCTCGTTACACCTCTCAACTGGAATTTTTGACCACTCTTCTTTTGCAAACTGTTCAAGGTCTCTCAGATTTGAAGGGTGCCTTCTCCCAACAGCAATTTTGAGATCTCTCCATAAGTGTTCAATCAGATTCAGATCCGGACTCATTGCTGGCCACTTCAGAAGTCTCCAGCGCTTTGTATTCAACCATTTCTGGGTGCTTTTAGAGGTATGTTTAGGGTCATGGTCCTGCTGAAACACCCATGACCTCTGAAGCAGACACAGATTTCTGACACTGGGCCCTACATTGCGCCCCAAAATCTTTTGGTAGTCTTCAAATTTCATGATGCCTTGCACACAGTCAAGGCACCCAGTGCCAGAGGGAGCAAAACATCCCCAAAACATCATTCAACCTCCACCATGTTTGACTGTAGGTACTGTGTTCTTTTGTTTGTAGGCCTCATTCCGTTTTCTGTAAACAGTGGAATGATGTGCTTTACCAAAAAGCTCTGCCTTGGTCTCATCTGTCCATAAGTCGTTCTCCCGGAAGGATTTTGGCTTCCTCAAGTACATTTTGACAAACTCCAGTCTGGATTTTTTATGTTTTTGTGTCAGCAGTGGCGTCCTCCTGAGTCTCCTGCCATAGCGTTTCATTTCGTTAAGATGTTGACGGATAGTTTGAGCTGACACTGTTGCACCCTGAGTCTGCAGAACAGCTTGAATTTGTTCAGAAGTTGATTGGGGCTGTTTATCTACCATTCGTACTATCCTGTGTAGTAGTCTTTTATTAATTTTTCTCTTCCATCCACGTCCAGGGAGATTAGCTACAGTGCCATGTGTTGTAAACTTCTTGATTATGTTGCGCACAGTGGACAAAGGAACATGAAGACCTCTGGAGATGGACTTCTAGCCTTGAGATTGTTGATATTTTTTTGTTCTCAACTCCTCAGACATTTCTCTGATCTTCTTTCTGTTCTCCATGCTTAATGTGGCACACACAGACACACAACAGAAAGGTTGAGTCAACCTCTCTCCATTTTAACTGGCTTCAGGTGTGATTGCTATATTGCCAGCACCTGTTTCTTGGCACACGTGAGTTTAAATTAGCATCATATGCTTGAAATAAAACGATTTACCCACAATTTTGAAAAGGGGCCAATATATTATGTCAAATTTCACAAAAGAATTCTCTGTTTTTTTATGTAGATCCAATGCACATAAAGGAAATAAACATGTGTATACCAAAACATTTGTAATTGCAATAGTCTTCTGGGAGAAATGGTGCATTCTCTGGAAAAATTCCGGGGGTGCTGATAATTTCGGCCATGATCGTATGCAGTAGAATCTCAGATAGCAGAATTCATTCCAGGACTTCACTCAAGGTCTCATTCAAGGACTCACAACCACACCCACACACTTTGCTGTTGGTTCCTCAGATGCTAGCTCCTCCTATAATAGCACAGTTCAGAAAGGAAGAAAAAGGAAGCAATTAAAAACCAGACACATTTACCCTTTCAAACTATCACCACATCCAGCAACAATGGCGTCATCTCTTTCTTCACTGGAGGAGGATTTGAAGTGTGTACTGTGCCAAAATATCTACAACAATCCATTAATTCTACTTTGCACGCACAGTTTTTGTAAGTCCTGCTTGGAAAGTAGCTGGTCCCAACGTGGGGCTAAAGAATGTCCAGTGTGTAGGAAGAGATCGTCCATCGAAAAACCGCCGGTGAACCGAGCTCTGAAAAGCGCCTGTGAGTCTTTTGTGAAGGAGAAGAGCAACAGAGTTTCAGGAGAGGAACGAGGCCTGCTCTGCCCTCAACACTTGGTGAAAACGCAAATGTTCTGTTTGCACGATGAGCAGCTCGTGTGCGCTGAGTGTATTACTCAAGAGCACAACAACCACAACTTCTGCTCCGTCAGCAAAGCTGCCAGTGAACAAAGGGTAAGAAGAATGTGCATACTGTAAAAACATTTACTGCAAATGTACAGTATAATGATTATAGCAGAGTCACATACATACAGGTGAAACTCGAAAAATTTGAATATCATGCAAAAATTTATTTATTTCAGTAATTCAACATAAAAGGTGAAACTAATATATGATATAGACTCATTACATGAAAAGCAAGATATTTCAAGCCTTTATTTGTTATAATTTTGATGATTATGGCTTACAGATTATGAAAACCCCATATTCAAAAGCTCAGAAAATTAGAATATTGTGAAAATATTCTACCACTGTCCACTGCTGATATTCTAATTTTTCGAGTTTCAGCTGTAGTTATGTAAGTAGTGTAACAGGTAGTCAAAAATGTATTTTCATCACTGCAAAGACCATATTTAAACAGAGTTTTAGAAATTATATATTAACAATAGTAAAAATGAATGAAGAAATTAAAACTAAAGAGCAAAAAAAATCTTTATTTCTAATTGCATTTTTGCATACTTTAATGAAGAAAAAAGGGAAAAGAACTTATTGCAACATTTACTGTAATTTTCTGTTTTGATTCAGATAAATTAACTTCTTTCAGCTACATTTAGCTATCTATATCGCTACCTATTTTGAACACTGAACACAATACAGTGATTCAGAACAAAATGACATTAAACAACGTTTTAGGGTCAAATGAGGAGCATGTGATGTGAATTATGCCAACAACCAGAGGGTTAGTGATGCTGAAGAATGATATGAGCGAGTGATTCCCAGAAAGCATTAATTATACAATGTGTTAATGTATTTGCAAAAACCAAGTTTGCTGTAGATTTAGCAACTTTCTTTGAACAGTACAATATTTTATCATGTTATGAAAATGTAAACATGGTGTTCAAAGTCCTTTGCTATGTTGTTCTGGGAAACAGTTGCCTGTCTGAATAATTTACCATCATATATTTCCTTACTGCAGCTGTAAATCCATCCTAGTGTTGTTGCATAAGGGTGTGTTTTTTGGCAGGAGAATCTCAGAGGCCCTCTTCAAGAGCTACAGGGAAACCATGCATTTTTATCGTCAGAAAAACTCACCTGCCTCTCCATCTCTCAGGAAATACAGGTTTATGTCACAGACATTGAGAGTATGTCAATAAAAATGTTTTAGTTTCAAGAATCTATCTCCTAGAGAAGAAGTTATCAGACTAGAGCAGTTAGAAAAGTTTACCTCTAAAATCTGCAAACACATGACACCTTTTTAATCTAAAGCAAACTGCTAAACCTAATCCTAACCATAACCTTATCCCTAGCCCTGACTTTATTCATCTTTTGAGAATCAGACTAAAACTGACCTCTAAAATGTATTAAGATATGGAATCTTTTTAGACTGAAATAATTCACATCATATACAAATATAATTTGCCAACAGCTAAAAGGAACCAAGGACAGATTGTAAATTTGTTGAAATCATAACATTACCATACCGTCCTCAAGCTCTGCTCCTTATGCACTGCCAAAAAAAAAAAAAGCTGCCGACTGCTTCCTTACGGAGGGGTAAAATGCAGTCACATTTTATTGTGGTGTACTGTGTTCTGTGCTGTGTTCACAATAACATACTTTCACTCAACTCATTCACTTTATGGTTTTTTAGTCTCAGCTTCTACACGCACAAATGCAGATAAAGAAAGAGTTTGACAAGATTCGCCAGTTCCTGAAAGACGAGGAGGAAGCTAGAATAGCAGCTCTGAAGAAAGAAGCTGAGAGAAAGAGCCATAAGATTAAAGAGAAGATTGACGAGATAGACCAAATTTTATCTTCTGTCTCTAAAAGGATCAAACAAATCGAGGATTATTTGAATGCAGAGGACAGTTTATTCCTGAAGGTTCTCTACCACCATTATTACATTAGCAATACATGATTCTCAAATCAGATACACCACAAACACAATCTAGATATTAATTTGATTCATTTTTGTTTTATAGAACCTCAAAGATGCTGAAGAGAGGTAAAAAGTTATTTTTACCATTGTTGCTTTATAGTAGTAGTAGTATACTAGTAGTCTCAGGAACATTCTCGTTGTTGCTCCAAGATTTTGGAATGATCTCACTTTGCACATCAGGTCTTCTCCATTCTCTGACACTTTTACATCTTGCTTAAAAGCTCATTTTCTCTCTGTTGCATTTGAATTTGGCTAAATTTGGCTAATCAAATGTAGAACCTCCTATTTTACACACTTTTAGAGTGGTTTTAGTTTGTTTTATTGCCTTGTATGTGCTCTATAGATAAAACTGACTTAACTCGACTAGTAACACTTTTAAAAAAGATATTGTTCAAATTGTACATACATGCAAGCATGTTCTTACTGTAGTGCAGAGTACACTGTGCCAGATCTGAAGCTGGAATCAGGATTGCTGATAGATTTGGCTAAACATGTTGGGAATCTGAGACACAGAGTGTGGGAGAAAATGCAAGACATCTGCCCTTACTGTGAGTATGAAATAAATATGTTAAAAACCATCAGCATAATTGTTGACTGAGCAAATGTGTTTATGCGTAACATAGATTAATATACGGTTATTATTTTAAGTTCCAGTGATTCTAGAGCCAAACACAGCAAACAGCGGCCTTCACCTGTCTGCAGATTTAGTCAAAATGGTCTGCAGAGATATGAAGCAGAACCTGCCAAACAATCCTGAGAGGTTTATCGTGCACCCGGTCACTTTGGGTTCCGAAGGATTCAGTTCAGGAACGCACAGTTGGGTTGTGAATGTCGGAGAGAATCCAACCTGGACTATTGGAGTGGTGAAGGAGTCTGTCAAAAGGAAAGAGGAGATCACAGAAAATGAGCTAAATGGTGTTTGGGCAATACATCTAAAAGATGGATTATACTCGTTTAATTCACGACATCGTAGAATTGGGAGAGTGCAGAAGATCAGGGTACAGGTGAATTTTGACAATCGTCAGGTGATGTTTCATGATTCTGAGAGCAACACACAGTTACAAACATATTCACACTCAAATGAGAAATTGTATCCCTATTTTTCTACAGTTGGGGAGCTGCCACTGAAAATTCTGTCAGAAAGGGTTCCATTTGTGATGGGTAGCAATTATAGACAATGCCAGAATTGTGGTCATCAGAACAATTTCTAAGGTCTGGTAAACCCTGGTGAAAAGAGGAATTTTGCATGAGTTGCTCAGTGGTATCTTTAACTGGTGCTCCTCTGATCATGGGGCCAACTCCCAAACCATTATGCTACCAACTGCCCTCAGTGGTATCTGTGATTTAAACCCTCAAACGTATAATCACCAATACAGGGTCTCAGTCACTTAAACCACAGTGTCACCACTATCCCCAAAACACCATTTTTAAATCTTCAACCAATTAGCTATCTGTGGTGGTTTCACAAACATAATGTAAATCCTGGAGGAACTAATTGATATTTATGCAGATGCTGAAAACTAGCATAAGTAATATTGGATTATATACCTTATGACTTTGAATAAATGGCAGCAAATTCCATTCAATTGCTTAATTTTATTGTTTAATTATGAGTTGTGCATGTTGAATTCTTTAACAGGGTGAAAGGGTGAAAATGTCATGCACTTGCTTTTTGTGTGTCCACTAAAATGTTGAAATCAATAAAATTCAATCTAAGAAATGTGTGTGTGCAGTTCATACACAAAAAAAATTAAACAATGAAACTCCATCTGCAACACAAAATTCACTGTAATCACAAGTTGGAGCAGTGGGGGTTCCTTTATTTTTCCACAGTTTCAATGCGAACCATTTTTGTCAATGTAACTAAAGAACAAGACCAATCGTTACAACACTAGTAAAATGGCAGTGTTATCTTCCAGTAATGTTGAATTCATTACTTAAGTACCTTCCAGTTAAACATGTTTTCTCTTGATTGCCGAAGGTGATTTTATTTTACAACAATCATTAAGTTATCTATCATGACCTGAGTCAGTATCTTCAATTTGGGCAAACTTGAGAAATTACATAAATAAGGTGAATGAAAAGAAGTTATTTGTTAACAAAATACATTTTAAAAATTCAGTTGTACTGTATATATTAAGTCATTTTGCTGAATTAGATCCATTGAAAGTATCCACACAGCACAAAATGTTGGTTGTGAAACTTGAAAATGTCCAAATTTACTTTATGGTATAATTTCTCATGAGATTTTTATATTATACAAGTATTTCTGAATATGTTTTACTTATGAGGTAACATTATTGAGGTAAGTTCATTTACTGCACTGGTGGCTTATTTAAAGATAAGGTTGTTTCAGCTAAATTGGACAACATTTTGCAGTGTACAGATTTGTCTGAACTCTTGTTAAATGTAGCCATAGTTTTGTTTAAAATTTTGTTATAAAATAAAGTTGGTTTGTTGTTACAGAATACACACAGTACTAATGACAACAATATTATTAGTCTCATAAAGATATTCTGTTCTCTGAGATCTCCTCATATAGTTCTTCAGTAAGAGTTTGGTAACGTCCGGCCCGGCTGTGGAGGAAGTAGTATCGGTCAGAGGAGAGCCGGGGGTCGTACGCTTCTCGCTGCAGTCGCGTCTTCTGGATCTTAAATGTACCTGAGAATGTGGAAAAAAAAAGACGAAAATCAGTTTCTCAAAAATGTGGAGAGAAATTTGGTCAAAAATCTTTCTCTCTCTATCTATTACTGACATCGCTCAGGTCAAAAAATAACCACATTTCAAAAACACAACCAGTTTACAAAAAATACAGTAACATTGCAGAAAACACAATTTCATGTCATGTTTCCTGAAATGTTCTTGTGTTCAGTCATAACATGTAAAATGTGTAAATATGTATGTGATGTATGACGTCTGACAGATGTTATCATTTTGTACTTTTTGATCTTAAAATGAGGTATTGATGTAGAACGCTGTAATGTTACTCACCTGTGGTGTCCACTTCCGGGGAAAGTCGCAGGAAGATGGGCCGTGCGTATGAAGGGAGGGATTTCTGCACCTCTTGCATGAACTTTGTACAGTCAAAGTTGCCTGTACCGTCTGCAATCGCAGCCATTCCTGCTTTTCCCTCCACACCTGGTGAACAATGACAGCTTCCATGTCAAGAATGAATTACAAAATGTCATTTCTCTCAGTAGTTTGGCTGATACAAAGACTAATATTATACATAGTGTTTGGTTGCTGAATGAGTCATGATAGTTACAAAGTTATGACCTGGTACAGAGACTCCGTAGACGGCCACGTCGGTCTGGTTGAGAATGGTGCTCAGGATTCCCTCCACTTCTGTGGTCGAGACGTTTTCGCCTTTCCACCGGTACGTATCACCACTGCGGTCCCGGAAATACATGTAGCCAAATTCGTCCATCACCATCACGTCCCCTAAAAGAGAGAGAGAGAGAGACACTCGTTTATATTTACATTTACAGGAAGCTTACGGTGACCCTGAAAATCAAAACACAACCACATTTCAGAAAACACAGGTTTCAGAAAAAGCTCACCTGACAGATATGCCGAGTCGCCCGTAGTAAAGACATTGTGCACTATTTTCTTGTTCGTAGCCTCCTGGTTAGCGTAGCCGTCGAACCGCCGCAGTGGGTCCTGCTGGTTGATGCGACCCACCAGTATTCCTGGTTGACCTGGATCAATAACACACACACACACATGCAGTCATGGGCTTCTTTGCTGGGTTTTTATTTCCTATGTATGTGACTCATCCATGAAGAAGCAGTGGGGAGCTATTTTGGCACCCGAAAAGCTACCAACTGCCCCAAATTTGTCCATTGGTGTGTGTGTGTGTGTCCTGTACCTGGTCTACAGGGTATACACAACCCCCTGCTGTCTCTGATGAGTTCCATGCTCTCCTCATCTATCCTCAGCAGTCTGATGGGATAAACATTGGGCAGGATCACACTGTTAAAACCACACGCCCCCACCTGGCCGGAGGAACGCAAAATCAATCTTGGTTCGTTGTCATGTAGGATGTGATTAGATGTTGATGTTTTATTGATGCTTCAGATTCCAGATTTTACACTGTATAGAATGTTATTAGTCTCATGTTCCCCAAGCAGCCAGCAGAGGTCGCTAATGTCCAGCGAATGTGCCTTAGTGTCCTTTGACAATTAGTTAAGTAGCACAAGGTCTCTTCATGGACATGTTCATTTATTTGGAATTACTTCAGGAAAAAAAACAACAATAAAGCGGCTGATTGCTAGTTGAGGAAGTAATGCTAACACAACACAAAATCTTCAAAATGATGTTTAGATCTTACATTCTAGGAATACAAAAATATAAAGTCAAAGACTAAGAAATGCACACCTTGCCGTCCAGGTTGGCGATGCTGCAGTTGCACTCAGTGGCTCCGTAAAACTCTCCGATCTGTTCTATGTTGAAGCGTTTAGCAAACGCCTCCCATACGTTGGGCCTCAGTCCGTTTCCTATGGCGAGGCGAACACGGTGACTGGTTTCCGAGGGTCGCTTGGGCTGAGACAACAGATAGCGACAAATTTCCCCGATGTACTGCGCCACCTGGACACACACATAGACAAACACATCAGGACTCAAGATATTCCAGATTCTTTTTCTGTCACATATATAGCTATATGACATAAAAATAGTCATATTCCATTAAAATTAATTCAACTGACAAACTTTTATACAAGCAGCAACCAAGAGAAAATTAGGCTTACTTCTTTGTAGTATCATTTTTTTAGATTAAAAATTGTATGCATAGTAGATATACATAATTTACATTTTAATTGTGTTAGAAATACATGAGTTGTAAAAATATGTCTTTTTAATATCACAAAATTTATATATTGTAAAATATGACTCGTTCTTGTGAAGTTTTACTGCGCTAACGTAATAAAGTCCTGACCTCTAGTGGACAGCGATGGTAGAGCACCAGCGTTTGAAATTTTTGTGCACTTTTCCTCACCGTACAGTTATATCTGACGCAGTCATCCCAGAAACGAGTGGCGGAGAACTTCCTCCTGATCACCACCGTCAAACCGTACACCAGACACTGCCCCACACCCATGATGTTACCTAGCAACCAGTACAGAGCAAGGCAGCTGATTGGCTGGTCACAGTGCATAAAGATGCTTTAAAGCCATCACAAGACTGTAGGTTATATATTTATCACAGACTCCATTTTACAAACAGATGCAATAGCACAGAAAACAAACATCTCAATATGAATCTATTTATGTAGTAGTTTTGAAAAACCACACAAACACACACGCTCACCTGCAGAGTGGTACAGTGGAAGACAGGTGTAGATGACATCATCTGGGCGTAATCTGAAGGAGTAGTATCCGAATGCTGCGATGCGATAAAATCTAAACGTGTGCAAACACAACACAGAGAGCATGGTTGAGAGGAACGTCTATACTCACGCCATTTACAGCATTTAGCACACGGTCTCATCTAGAGCAATTTGCATTTTGCTCATTTCAGGCACAGTCTCCATGAGAGCAAGCTGGAGTTAAGGTCTTGCTTAGAGACCCAATGGTGGTAGTGCGGGACGTAGGGGTCCAGAGACAAGTATCTTAACCACTTCACCACCACCACCACACCAGGGAAACACCGGGGGACCTAAATGCCACTTCTGGTTATAAGGGGTCCAAGCACAAAGTGCAATGGGACCCTTTTGTAATTGTTCTGTTTATTATTATTATTACTATTATTATTATTAGCAAAGGAAAACATGTTTTGACCTCTAGGGGTGCTAAAACACTACATAACTTAAGTAATGTCATAACACCGCTTTTAAAATTTACAGGAAATTATAGAAAACCACCAATTATTTGATGAACACTGTTAGATGTTAGTATCTTTATAAACACAACTAATTGAACGCTTCACTACCAAGTCACAAATTTCTATTTGCATCTTTAAATCTGTTTCATGTCATTTTGTTTGCGACTATATTATTATTATT
>JAVGVS010002953.1:0-10346 GCA_032718565.1 Distichodus sexfasciatus
ATTTATTTTATATTTACAATTATTTTCGTATATTTTACTATATTTATACGTTACTGTGTTTACTATATATGAAAGTAAATATAGTAAATATTAAATAAGTAATAGTAAATATGACTCACAAATGGCATTGGATTTGCACATCACATTTGTATCTTTCATATATAATATTAACATTACATATATTGTTTTTCACATTTCAAATATATAGTTGTAAACCAGTTTTTCTGATTCTACAGTTTTACATCTTGCAGCTGGAGATCAGGATCGACACTCAGCTATGTAATTTAATTTTTTTTTTGCTTTATTTCTGACAGGAGAATGTTCCCCAGCTACAAAGTCAAAGTCACAGGCCTGAACCCCAAAGCCAAATACATCCTGCTGATGGACATTGTGGCTGCTGATGACCATCGCTACAAGTTCGCTGACAACAAATGGTGATTAATAAGGCATTTTAACACTCATATAGAATGTGTCAAAAAATATCTCACCGTTTTTAAAAGTGTAGATGATGAGAATCTCATTTCTCCACTGTGTGTGTGTGTGTGTGTGTTATTGTGGGTTTAAAACCTTTGCTTTCCCCCCATCTTGACGTCAGGTCAGTGAGTGGGAAAGCGGAACCGGCGATTCCAGGTCGACTCTATGTCCACCCTGACTCTCCTGCTCCCGGAGTTCACTGGACGCGGCAACTCATCTCCTTCCAGAAACTCAAACTCACTAACAACCACCTCGACCCCTTCGGACATGTGAGTTACCACCTGAGAGAGTGAGATGATGATGATGATGGTGTGAGGACAGTGAGAGGATGAAGGTGTAAAGATGTGATGATGAGGGTGGAGATTTAGGAAGGAGAGATTTATACCTGAAGGCTCAAAATTATTTGGGAATACAAGCTGAAAATCAGTAAAGAAATGCTGAGTGAGTCTGTGAAGGGGCAAACTATATAAAGATGGACAGACAGACAGATAGATAGATAGATAGATAGATATTATAATTTCTGCATGAATTAATTAACAGCGTATTTCTAATTACAGATCATCCTGAACTCCATGCATAAGTACCAGCCTCGACTGCACATTGTCAAGGCGGACGAGAAGAACGGATTCGGCTCCAACAACACGGCCTTCTGCACTCACACCTTCCCCGAGACCGCCTTCATCGCTGTCACGTCCTACCAGAACCACACCGTACGGACCGGCCCGGGGGGATGATGGAGGGATGAGGGGATGGGCGGGGTGCAAGGATGAGGAGATGGAGGGATGAGTGAAGGGTTTGTGTACTGTTAGATGGACTGATAGCAAAATTTGTAATGATTGTTTGTTTTATTTTTATCTGTCTATCTCCAGATCACGCAGCTGAAAATTGAGAACAACCCGTTTGCCAAAGGTTTCCGTGGTAACGAGGAGGTGGAGATGCACCGCACGTCCCGAACACAAAGGTACAAAATATTCTATCTATCTATCTATCTATCTATCTATCTATCTATCTATCTATCTATCTATCTATCTATCTATCTATCCATCCATCCATCCATCCATCCATCCATCCAGGAGTGAGGTCAGAGGGAGACGTTTGGGGTCGTGGGTTCAAGTGTGAGCGTTGCTGGATAAAAGAGAGAGAGAGGGAGAGAGAGAGAGGAACTAAAGTGGAGACTGTGTGTTTCTTGTTGACCTTATTGGATGTGACACACGAGGGGGATATTTATAGTGGAGCGATGGAAAACACAGCATTACAAACAGGGGTCAGTGAGAGGCTAGTGTGTGTGTATTTGCATCACTGTGTGCCTACTAAATGTAAATGTGTGTGTGTGTGTGTTAGAGTGTGTATAAGGCCGAGACAAACTCATTGGAAGGGAGGATTTGGAGAAGGAGGGGAATGATTTTTGGCTGCACGTTGAGTCTTTTCGGGTGAAACTGAATTAGATTAAAGTCTATGTTCATGAACAAAGTTCCCCAAAATTCCAGTCTGAACAATAAATAAAATTCCAGAATATTTCAATCGAAATTCTGTTTGACTGTCCATTCATTCATCCATCCATCCGTATATCCATCCATCTGACCATCCATCCATCTACCCACCATTCTATCTATCCATCTATCCATCCATCCATCTATGGTAGGTGATCCATCTATCATCTAATCATGATCTATCAATGATCTATCATCTATTCATTTCTGCATCCATCCATCCATCCATCTATCTATCTATCCATCCATCCATCTATCTATCTATCTATCTATTAGAAATCGGGATCATCTGTCAGATCCAGAGCTGAGTGATATGATCAAATATATTATCACGATATCACGACTGAGCTCAATATTTATATTTTTACCGTCTGAAAAATTAACATATAACCGTAATTACCATAATTCAGACAGAATTCTGGAGGCTTTGAATTTGTGTGTTCCTATTTTTTTTTAAATAAGAATAAAATAAAATAAGTTATTCTTAGTAGATATTTGTAATGGTAAAAATCATCAGGAAAAAACTACAGGACATGTTTTCATACTGATTATACAGATACTATTTTATCAAACTTTTATCGAATATTGTTATTGTCAAAAAGTATGTATTTTCTGTTAAAGTGTCAAGATTGTTATCATTTATCGTGCAGCACTGATCTTCTTATCCCAGCTTACTGTAATTTTTATGGCTTCTGCTAAATTTCTGATGTATTCATCCACAGTAAGGAATATCCGCTGGTCCCGCGGTCCACGGTTCGACCGAAAGTGGCAGTGTCACCCCCCGATGACCATCTTCACTCCACACCCTACTCACTGCCCCTCGCCCTCAGCCCTGAATACACCTGCTCAGGGACACCAGGTGCCAAATCATATTCTACATAATGTAGTTCTTTACCATGAAATGCATGTGTAGAGTTACAGTATTGAACATATGTTTCTCCAGATATTTTTTAATTTTTGCTTCTTTAGTTTGGTTTCTTTGGTTCAGGTGACGTTAATACCTTACAAATGACTTCTAGCTTGGACAAGGTGATGCTGAGCAATTATAAATGGTCACTGCGTGCTTGGACCCCAAAATATAGCCACAAGCAGCAAGTAGTAGGGTCCAAGCACCGTAGCAGAAGCAAAGGATTCAGCACCATGCCTTGACCTTCGAGTCGACGGCAACTGGGTCTCTTTTAGGTTCTTGAAGACGTTTCACCTCGGGTCTAAAAGGCTTCTTCAGTTCTTAAAAGTGATGAGTTCCAGGTATGTAATCCCTAGTGAGGTCGTCGCCATGGAAGTCACTGCCCCACCCTATCGACGTACGACTGGATTCAGACTTGACTCAGGTGCTTCCAAATGTTCACTAATGGTTTCCACTTCGGGACTGTTTCCAAAACTCCTCAGAGGTGAAACATCGTCGCGAACCCAAAAGATGTCCAGTTGCCTTCTACTCAAGCACTCAAAGACCAGCACGTCCTGGATGTACTTAACATTTCTCTCACCTTACAGGAAAACTCTCACCTGAAGACAACTCGTACCCCAACGCCACGTCCGCCCACGACACCTCTCCGTACCCGCACCTGACCTACCCCCTCTCCCCGGAGCTGGGTTTGGGTAACGGCACCCCCTTCGGCCCGGACGCGGCGCAGCACCAGCCCTGCATGTACAGCGGACACAACGCAAACGAACTCGGCTGGGAATCGTACAGCGAAGGCTCCTCCTCCTACCTGACCTTTCCGTCATCTAGGGAAATGGGCGGGGCACTTTGCTCCGCCTCCGACTCCACCCAGGACATTTACCCACAATACACCTGCGAAGTGGGCGTCCAATCGCACTGGCCGACCGTCGATTACACTCTTTACGCCTGCGGCCAGAATAATCCTCCGACCGGGGTGGGCTGGTGTGGCGGTAGCTGAGTGTGTGTAAGGTGTGTGTGTGTTAAAAACAGCAAGCATGTATGTGTACCGTTTCCCAAAATTTGACAAGGTAAACCTTTTCTAGTGTTGTTTTAAGTTTTAAACAATCGCCGTAAATGTGAAAAATATGCAAACTGGGTAGATACACTGCGAGTCAAAAATAATAGGAACTCTACACCATTACTTACAACTTTGGCCAAAATTTGACAGATTTTTAAAAATTCTTGCACAAAATTTAATTTGCGACAAATTTTGTTTTTTTTTTTAAGATCAGTGCTCCACCAAACCAGCTGAAAAATAGCAAATAAATTCAGAAACGACAATTTCACCAAAACTAACATCGGAAATTACAAAAATACAATGTTAAATTTCAGATGAAAATGTAAAAATTTGGAATGAATCACTGCATTGGTTGCATATTAAGTCTTAAATGTGTAGCTACAAATATTTTGCAAAACCCCCCAAAATTGTCAATTCTTAAATTTAATTGTAAATTTTTAAAAAATAAATTCAAATTTTAATTTTGAAGATTCTTTGCAATTTGGTCATCAGCTTGTTCTTGCAACCATGAAAGAATTTAGAAAATTGTCCGAGGTTATGAGCAAAATTTCTTGGCCTCACGGTGTAGATTTTGGATCTAAACTGCATGTTTAATATTCAGCTTTACGGACCGTCGTGTGATGGGACGAAACTGTGAATCTTGACTCGAGATTTAGTTTGAGCCCAAATCTTAAAGCAGCTCTTACAAATAATTCAATTAGTGAATTCTCTCTCTCTCATTCTCTCCATCACACACACACACACACACACACACACACACACACACAGTTAAACACAGCCAAACGCACAAGCTACAGTAGAGCAGGCCCAGAGGGGAGCTTTTATTTTCGGTCTGCTTTAGTCTCTCTCTCTCGAGCAGGACGAGGACGCTGGCGCTGCTGCTGTCAACATCCGTTAGAGCAAACTCTCAAAAACATGGTGTCGTCATGGCTCCCGGCCAAAAAACAAGGGAGGGGAGAGAGAGAGAGAGAGAGAGATGAAGAGGAAACCAAGAACAGTAGATCAGAGAATCAGAGAGAGAGAGAAGAGAGACAAGAGATCGAGAAGAAGAAAGAGGGACAGAGAGAGAGGGAGAAAAAATGAGAGAGAAAGACACAAGAGAGAAAGAGCAGGGGAAATGTATAAGAGAAGAGAACAGAAAAAAAGAAAAAGAAGAGAGAGAGAGAGAGAGAGAGAGAGAGAGAGAAGGAAAATGAGAAGGAGAGTGAAAAGAAAAGAAATGGAAAGAAGGAAGAGAGAAAGAGAAGGGAAACAGAAAGAGAATGGAGGGATAGAAGGGGAGGGAGAGGTGGAGAGAGAGAAAGCGAGGGAAAGAGAGAGAGGAAACGAAAGGGAGAGTGAGGGAGAAAAAGAATGAAAGAGAGAGAGAGAGGGAGAGAGAGAGTTACATTGGAAAATGAGGACATCATATCAATAAATCACTAGTGAGTCACTGACATCCGATTCTGGATTCAGGAATGAATCTGAATCACAAAGTGATGACTCACTGCTGCTCCACCAAGCCAGCTGAAAAATGGCAAATAAATTCACAAACGACAATTTCACAAAAACTAACATCAGAAATGACAAAAATACAACGTTAAATTGAACTGAAACACAGCGTTGCTACTTTTAAAATGGAGCTTCTTCTTAAATATTAAAACAATCTAAACTACAGCCAAACTACTGTTTTAATATAGTGTTGGTCTAGACTGTGAGCTGATTCATCCAGTAATACTCCAGATTTGTGCTGTGGGATATTCTCAAATTGATTTAAAAAAATGTGAAACACAAAGTAAAATCACTTATTTATTAAACAATGTAACGTCAAATACCAACCATGTTTCAATAAGCTGTTACACTCAAGTGTGTGAGTTCGGCCCCTTTCACTTTTCGTAGATACTGTCATCATTTTTTGCTAAATTTGACCACGGATTCAACACCAGTCAGAAACAGCTGCTAGTTGAAAATACCCATATTTGTAACATTTGTAACTATGTAGCGTTTTGCTAAACTACATTGCTATATATGCAATAATAATATTTTTCATCACTGTGCTTCCATACAGTTTCAACAGTGCAACTATTGATTTCCGTCTCCCAAAAATGTGTACATATTATTAAATGTTTAAGTAGGAATTTATTCTTTTAATTTATTTAAATGTAAATCAGAATTTTTTATTCATTTTAATGTCATTGTGTCGACTAGACGTATCTGTCAGTGTGTTTTTGTGTGAAAGTTTATGGTGAAATAAAAGGTTTACTGAGTGTTCAAAGTTTTGCATGTTACGTTGGGGTGTATTATAATAAAGTGGCATTTTTAAAATCAAAAAGAATTATTTGTTTTAGGAGCAAAAACCCACATCATAATGTTTCTTATCACATGAGCGGGGCTCACAAAGTGAGAACAAAAATGTGAAAAAAACGCAATTACTTGTATTAGAATGTTATTAGTCATTTATTTAACAGTATTATAATGAATAAACTACAGACGCATTTCCACAACAAAATGCCAAAGTTTTGTAGCTGTGACATGAAAACTGGAGAAAGACTTTGATTAAAATGCATTGAAGTGAATGGGAAAAGAACAAGGGATGATAAAAGTAAGAAAAAGATGAGTGGAACAGATTGAGATGTGTGTTCAGTGAGGCGGTCTGAGGTGGATACCTCAGTGGTACCTTAACCAGGGGTGCGTTTCCCAAAAGCAGTGTTTAACATTACCAACTAACCTTAGCAACTAACAGTGTAGATTAGCAACTTACACAGTGTACATTAACATTAGCAACTAACCTAGTGTACACTACCAACTAACCTCAACAACTAACAGTGTACATTAACATCAGCAACTAACATAGCATACATTACCAACTAACATAGCGTACATTAGCAACTAACAGTGTACATTAGCAACTTATCTTAGCAACTAACAGTGTACATTAACATCAGCAACTAACATAGCATACATTACCAACTAACACAGCATACATTACCAACTAACAGTGTACATTAGCAACTTATCTTAGCAACTAACAGTGCACATTAGCAACTACAGTTAGCAACTAACAGTGCACATTAGCAACTAACATAGTGTACATTAACATCAGCAACTAACATAGCATACATTAGCAACTAACATAGCGTACATTAGCAACTAACAGTGTACATTAGCAACTAACATAGTGTACATTAGAAACTAACATAGTGTACATTAGCAACTTAAGTTAGCAACAAGCAGTGTACATTAGCAACTAACATTAGCAACTTACATAGTGTACATTAGCAACTAACTGTGCACATTAGCAACTAAAGTTAGCAACTAACAGTGTAGATTAGCAGATTACATAGTGTACATTAACATTAGTAACTAACATAGTGTACACTACCAACTAACCTTAACAACAGCAACTTATCTTAGCAACAGCAACTTATCTTAGCAACTAACAGTGTACATTAGCAACTAACATAGTGTATATTAACATCAACAGCTAACATAGCATACATTACCAACTAACATGGCATACATTACCAACTAACAGTGTAGATTAGCAGCTTACATAGTGTACATTAGCATTAGTAACTAACATAGTGTACACTACCAACTAACCTTAACAACTAACAGCAACTTATCTTAGCAACAGCAACTTATCTTAGCAACTAACAGTGTACATTAGCAACTAACACAGTGTACATTAACATCAGCAACTAACATAGCATATATTAACAACTAACATAGCATACATTAGCAACTAACAGTGTACATTAGCAACTAAAATTAGTAACTAACAGTGTCCATTAGCAACTAACATAAGTAAATAACAGTGTACATTCGCAACACAGAGAGTGTACATTAGCAACTAACATTACAACTAACTTACATAGTGTACATTAGCAACCAACTGTGCACATTAGTAACTAAAGTTAGCAACTAACAGTGTACATTAGCAACTAACATAGTGTACATTAGCAACTAAAGTTAGCAACTAACATAGTGTACATTAGCAACCAACTGTGCACATTAGCAACTAAAGTTAGCAACTAACAGTGTACATTAGCAACTAAAGTTAGCAACTAACATAGTGTACATTAGCAACTAAAGTCCCGGACTTGATCTGGTGACCTTCTGATCACGGGGTCGACTCCCTAAGCGCCGTTACACTACCAGCTGCACCCGATCCTGAAGAACCGCGTGTGTTTGTGTGTAAATCTGTGTTTATTCAGACGACGTGTGAGGAAACGTGTTCCAGTCGAACGCAACTCGGGACGTTTCTCGAGGGGAAAACACTTTATTGGTGTAAACTGTGAAAGGGCAGACGATTCGCGCACCGCGTCCCAACATTTAACAGCGCGGACACTCGGAGGCAAAACCCGGCGTTTCACGACTCACTCCAAGCTCAACGCCACAGCGATGATCACTCAACTACACTCACTGACATTTCCAAATGCCACTCTCCCACTTCAGACGCCCCGCAGTGCTGGAAACCCCTCACACATCGGGCGAGAAACTCCAGCGAACACCAAGAAGCTAAACAAGATGTAATAAATAAATAAAAGTGGCTCTTAGAGTTCCATTTCTGTTGAATCATAAAAGGGTGCTCTGCACATTTAATCATCAAACATATATATTTTTTAAAATCATTGTTGCATTCGGAAATAAAATTCGCAACTAAATGATTTAATTGTGATATATTTTCATATTAATCTTACATCGCATATTTATCAGACATCATGAACAAAAAATTGCAATCAAATTAAACAAACATTACTTTTTTGGGCATTTTGCAAAAAAAGTTTCAAATTCTTCAAATTTATTATTTTTACAAAATTAAAAAAAAAAAAAGAATTCTGTCATTTTTTTGATTTTAGGATCCAGGTTCAACATTTTTTCCACTGTTCATTAGGACTTCATTGCTGTATGTTCTGTTTTTTTTTTACTGAGTGATTATTAAATTGTTCCCTCACTTCTTAAATGTGCAGCTACAAAAACTCAAAAATGTTCTTTTTTAAATTATACAATTGTAATTGTAAAGAAAAAGTTGTTGTTGAATTTGGTTATTAAATGATGTTTTATTGTTCATGGTTAAAGTAATAATGAACCAATAATGTCTAAGGTACAATTTTCAAATACTGTCATTGTTTTGTATCATACCTATACTTTAAGGTAAATAATAGCCATTTTGTTGCAAATGTACTATAATTTAGATTTTTTAATATTGGTTTTGCCAATTTCGCATTTCTTAAACTTTACTTAAATACCTTTTTAAAGCAATGTTAATACAAAGTAACTTTCAAAAGTTAAATGTTTTTTTTTGTTTTTGTTTTCAATTTGTAAGTCTCTGATTTGCGGTCATTTCAATTTGTAAAAAACTTCATTATAATAAATATACTAACCATCATATCTTGTGCACATTTTGAGTTTTATATTCTGCGATAACATTATGCTACTCATTATTTTGGCATTCATATAATTCATACCTAAGAATAAAGTTTTTTACTTAATAAATTTAATCACAGTGAAAATATTTCCCATACATCTCATTTTTGAACGATCGCACCAGTTAAAAACCTTTCCCAAGTTGACCTCAGGGTGAATTTCCCGAATCATACCCGAGTCCTCAATTACGGCCAATTAGCCCTTGTGGTTGTCCGTCTCTCCCCGAGCTAATAGCCTCGTTTAAGGCCGTTTGGAAGCTTCCCGCCATTTACGAGGCTAACGCGCATCAGCGTTCTCCTGCACCGATATTAGCCCGTAATGTTATTAGCTGGTGCATCTCCAAGCGCGCCATTCGGCCCAAACGAGGCTTTATGGGCCGGAGATGGAGCGAGCTGGAAGCGTAGATCACTGACCATCGACCGAAACGCCGTCGCCGCTTACAGTAGCTGTCTTCATTTAAAACGAACTTCGATCTCCCAAATCGAGCTTTGATAAAGGTTACGAGCAGACGGGTTCAAAGGAGCAGCGTTAAATGAGTGACTTCGTTTGAGCCGAATTTTAGTGTGAATTGTCACATTTGGGTATTCTCTGAAGTCAAAGAAAGCTCACAAATTTGGGAGGAAAAAAAGTCGGATATTCCCCGAGATCACAAAGTCTCAAATTTGCAAGAAAAAGTCAGATATTTTCCGAGATCATAAAATGACAAACTTGGGAGAAAAATTAAGACATTCTCCGAGATTGTGAATGTTCGAGTTTTCGCCTTGTACGACCTTAATCTCAGAATTTCTCTAAAGGAATAATGCTGATTTGCTCTTAAATCCCAATTTACGCAGTTTCTACAAAAATCATGATCTACGTGAGATTTGTTCTTAGCTAAACATGAACGCTGGAGAGCATTCTTAAATGCTTAAGTTCTTAAATCAAAAGTGAAGCTTAAAACAGAATAGGAACAGAATAGGAAAGCCTGTTTGAAGTACAGTTCAACAAAGGAGAGAGAGAGAGAGAGAGAGAG
>JAVGVS010002954.1:0-10343 GCA_032718565.1 Distichodus sexfasciatus
GGCGGGTCCAGACAGCATCTCCGGGCGCCTGCTGCGCTGCTGCGCTGACCAACTGTCAGGTGTGTTCACCGCCATCTTCAACGAGTCTCTGGCGAAGTCCGTGCTTCAAGAAATCCACCATCGTCCCCGTGCCCAAGAACAACAAACCTTCATGCCTGAATGACTACCGCCCTGTTGCACTGACATCGGTAGTTATGAAGGTGTTTGAAAGACTGATCAAGCACATCATCTCCTCCTCCATCCCAAGCACCATGGACCCACTCCAGTTTGCCTACCGCTCTAACCGATCTACAGAGGATGCCATTTCCCACGTCCTGCACACCTCCCTCAGCCATGTGGACAAGAAACAGGGTAACTATGTGAGATTGCTGTTTATCGACTTCAGCTCAGCATTCAACACAATAGTGCCCTATAGACTGTTTTACAAGCTGAGAGACCTAGGACTCAACACCCGCTTGTGCACGTGGGTGCTGGACTTTCTCACAGGCAGATCTCAGGTGGTGCGGGCAGGCAGGTCTGTCTCCAACAGCATCACCACCAACACAGGAGCTCCTCAGGGGTGTGTACTTTCTCCGCTGCTGTACTCACTATACACTTCGGACTGTGTGGCCGCTCATGACTCCAACAACATTGTTAAGTTTGCGGACGACACAGTGGTGTTGGGGTTAATCTCCAACAACGACGAGACGGCCTACGTGGACGAGGTGGAGAACCTGGCACTCTGGTGCCAGGAAAACTGCCTCCAGCTAAACGTCAGCAAGACGAAAGAGCTGGTGGTGGACTTCAGCCGGGGACAGCGCAACTACAGACCCCTCTCCATCAACGGTGCTCCGGTGGAGAAGGTGTCCTCGTTCAAGTACCTTGGTGTTCACATCTCTGAGGACCTGACATGGGCTGGACATATCAATGTTCAAGTCAAGAAGGCAAAGCAGCGTCTGTATCACCTTCGGAAGCTGAGAAAGTTTCGGGTTTCCCCTGCTGTTCTAAAAGCTTTCTACTCTGGTGCTGTGGAGAGCATCATTACCCAGAACATTTTGTCCTGGTACGGGAACAGCTGTGTTCAGGACCAGAAAGCCCTCCAGAGAGTGATCCGGGCAGCGGAGCGCTGCTGCACGTCACCTCTCCCTTCCCTGCAGGACACTTACTCCAAGAGATGTAAGACCAGGGCAATCAGGGTTTTAAAAGACTCATCTCACCCAGGAAACAGGCTTTTTCATCTTCTGCCATCAGGCAGAAGGTTCCGCACCATCATGGCCAAAACAGAGAGACTCAGGAGGAGTTTCTATCCTCAGGCCATCCGTTTCCTTAACCAGGACATGCCTTTCTAGGTCTCAGTTCTTATTATATGCTGCTAATACATACCTCGCTGTTACAATAACTTATACTGTACATGTCCATGCTATTACATGCTGCTATTACATACCTCATATCGTTGTTACGATAACTATACTGTAAATGTCCATATTATTATATGCTGCTAATACATACCTCTTATTGTTACGATAACTTATACTGGTTGCCACTTCATTGTCACATGCTCTACTCTGCTATGTACAATGCTGCAGCTGCACTTGGCACTTTAAAAAATCATCTCTTTGCACCTGTCCTGCCCTAGCACATTTACAATTTTTACATTTACAATTTTTACAATGTTTACATTCTCAGATTTGCACATTTAACTTTGTTCCTTATTGTATAATATATAGTTTTATTTTTTGTCCTGTTACCCCCAGCCTCCGTATTTAAGTTAGTATTTATGTTGTAAGTTTGTATTGCGTCGCTATCTTCCTTGTCTATTGCACAGTTAAAAGAGCGGATCAGGATACATTTCACTGCTTGTTGTACCTGTATAACTTGCACGTGACAAATAAAGAATCTTGAATCTTGAATCTTGAATCTCCAACAATCATTTTTCTTTGATATGGTTTATTAAGGTGTGTAACTTAGCTGGCAGTAACTTAGTTGAACAGCAACTGTTGATTTAAACCTAATTTTACAGGTTTGAAGACTGAATGTGGACTACAAAGCTAAATGTGTAAAGATAAATGTAAAAAACACTTTAGAAATTGATTGAACAGAATCACGGTGTATAAAACAGAAATATGGCAAGTGACCCAAAACCTCACACTAAAACTTTGAATGCATAGCATGCCACAGTATACTTTAGAGTGCTCATCTTCATGGCACGTATAGAAGAAAAGAGAGCACCACGTAAAAATGTCCTGTCATAGATATCAGCTTGGCATTGTAGGGAGGAATATGTGTTACTAGAAAAAAAGTCTAAATTTGAAGCTATTAATTATTGAGAGACTGCCTTGCCCCCATTCTCCTACCGTTCTGTCAGCATGTCTTATGAATGATGGATAAAGCCAAGGTCACATCAGTGTCTTTTATTCTCTCTCCCCTCCCATCTCTTCTCTCACCCCTCCCTTTACTTCTCTGACCCCCTTTTCCCCCCCACCAACCAGATGCTGGCATGGGCAGTGTAATGTAGCACACTGTCTCTGCCAGCTTCCATCATTGTCCGCCTGGCACTGGAAGCTCACCTTGACCCCTTCTGTGTGAGAGAATGGGAGCTGGCTGCTCTCCCAGCACCCTCAGCCTCTCGCTCCACTCTCAGTCGACCTACAGACAGATCCCACATGCCGCAGTCAAATACAAATAACGACAGTCGGGACGTGGGTTTATTACGGACAAATTTAGCGGGGCTGGAGAACGCAGCGGGGACCTCCCGGATGCAGCTGCGGTGCCAACTCTGCCCGGAATAAGTCATTTAAAAAAGACTGTGGTTTGGAGGCTGGCTGTGTGTTTTCAGTTTCCTACTGAGGAAAATTGTGGTGTGCTTTGACTGTTGTCTGAAACTTTCTTCTTGCTCAGTTATGACATATCAAAACTGTCATGAAGTTCCTACTTCAAACAGGTGTATCGAACTTTAGCCCTAAAAACTGACACACAAGCCCACACATAGTGTTGCTGTACTTAAGATGTAATTCATTGTATATCAGCGAAGCTTAGTTGACGCTTACATCAACTAAACTTTAATATTTTTTATCTATTTAGCCTTTCTAAATAAATGCAACAGTGAGGGAAAAAGTTGAATACCAGCAAAATATCTTACTAAACAGAAAAGTTTAATTTTCTCATAATCAGAGGCACATCTGGAACTGAAAAAGAGCTAATTGCTTGAAATTTTTCAGAACACTCTCATGACCTATACATCTGTACACATAATAACAAGGTAACAGTGATGTGTAACAACTGTTTTTTCTTCATTTATTCTTCTCTCTATTTCTCTCTCTGTCTGTTTTTTGGTTCAAAATACACACCCTTCTAGTTTTTCATTACTGGTTTACCACCGGCCCTGCTGACACCTGCAGAAGCCCATCTGAGACTTGACTGAGACATGATAGAAGCAAACATGATGGATGAATATGATCCACTTCTGATAAAATGAGAGAATGGAATGTGCACTTGTAATGACATTAAAGAGTCTCAGATGGGAAACCGGAGTCCATTCTAAAGAATCAATGTGTAGTTTAACATTCCTAATGTCTGTGGTCTGCAACTGAATCCATGCCCCTGCAGTCATGCCTTGTCCAGTATTTAATAAGTACATCAGTCTTACAATTCTTCTATTCCAAATTCCAAAGACTAAGTCCTTAAATCTAATAAGAAACATTGTCTGGATATGGTTTACTCTTTCATTGATGAATAACAGCAAGATAAAGTTGGTTACTGACCACCTCAGTTGATCCCTAACATGTAGATCTACATTTCTGCTTGAATGCTTATTACATTGAATTGGCAAAGGAATGTTCCTGTTTCCTGTATTTTTAATCAGATACATTCTACAGGTCCTCCACAGGACTGTCACACCATCATACCAGCACTTCTGCAGAAGGAATAATTAAAGCAAGATAATCTGCTCTGGTACTGAGTTTCTGTAGGGTCAGACCATGTTACTTTCTTAGGTGATGATTTTCTTGGTCATGTGTGAACAAATCATCACTGATCAATGAACCAATATTTTTTTCTGACCAAGAAATCCAATGATCAGAAGCTCAGTAATAAGCAAAGCAGCTGTATGTGGCCTAGACATTGATCTTCTGTGAGGTCAAACCATGTTACCCCTCATAGTTGACGTTTCTTTGCACTACACTGACTTCATAGTGTTTTCCAGCCCACACCATTACCTGCCACTCTAGAGGACAGCTCCCTAGACTCAGGCATCAGCACATGTCTCCTCTCTTATCCTCTCCTCCTCCTCCTCCTCCTCACTTCAACCCTCTCGTCTGCCTCAAACAGTCCGAAGTGTGGCTGGTTTGTGAAGGGACTGTGATGCTGGCTGGTTTATTACAACTTCTGTCTGGTCAAAACCAGCTGAGTATGACATCCTGGAGGTGTGAGCAGGCTTGCTTTATGTCACATGCAAGGCACTGAGCAATGTGCAGGAAAGTGTGACCTTTTTCCTGCTGTGACCAAAGCTTCAAATTAAGGGCCTTTTAAATGTGACATGAGTAGATATTGTTTCTTATGGACCACATTAAGTAAAAGTGTACAATCTACAACCTTTCAAGTTGCCCAACTGAATAAACTGTATTGCAGCACGAGAGATGTCATCTTTTTTCGTACTATAATGCATGTTCTTCTGAAAAATTTGAGCTAGTCCTAAAAACATCTTTTATAAAAATGTATTTACTCAGAGGCCCACATCCCAAGCATAAGCATATCCTTTTGAGTGCATTCACTGAAGAAATGCGCCTTCTGCTCTCTTTGTGTGTAGCGCTGAACTGGCCAGTGGCAATCAGGCCGAGTCTTCTGTTCACAGCACAGTAGCACAGTGAGAGCTCACCACAGTTTCCCATGTTCAAATGTGTAGCACTGCCTGGCAAGATACAATGCTTAAAGCACAGTCAGAGGTCTAGTTTGAAAAGACCCCTCAGGAAGTAGAGCTTACAGCACCCATGTAATCCGCTACCATCAAAAACGGCAAACAAACTAGCAGCAAACAGTCCATGTGTGTATGTGTGCACACATACTAGGTGGTGATCTTCTCCATTCGTGGAGCCTCAAAGGAGACCTTATTTTGCCAGGCTTTTGGAGCGGGATAAAGAATATTGGCAAAGGCTCATGTAGAGCTAGAATTTAGCTAATCTTTGACAAACACAGCCCAAGAGGATTTTAATTAGAGTGCTGGTAGGTGTAGGATGCGTCCCCCAATCCTCATTCCTAATGATTAACTGTACCCGTTGCCTACTGCTCAAGTAAACAGTCTTTGTATGTGTTTCAGTACTTCTAAATTGCCTCCATAAAACTTGCACAGCGTTATATACTTTGACAGTCAAATTGGTTCCAAATTTCCAGTATAAAGGATGGTGTAATTTGGGCATGGGCTGGTATGAAATTCTGACAGTATGATAACCTTAAGCAAAAATACAGTATCACGGTATCACAGTAATACAGTATACCGGTATAGCGGTAACTGGCCCGCGCCTAGTGTATATAGTTAAGTTTTGGTTGTTTGCTTTCACACAAGAGTCTTCTTTTATACCCCAATGTAAAGTGCAGGGTCTTGGATTAAGGGGGGTTGATGTTATAGTGGTCTGAATGAATGAAGGTCTGTGCTTTGTACATTGACAGCATTAAGCAGATGCTGTTATCCAGAGTGACTTATGTATATTTTGTCATTACAGGGGCGGCATCCTGGTGCAACTTTATGTTGCATAAACCTGCGTGGCCTCAATAGCGGGCATTTCTATGCAGCAGATGAACCATACCTTAAAGTGCATGTTTATGTGGGCAAATTAATTGTTTTCACACAAAAAAATATTTGCCTCTGAGCAAATGTAGATGACTATCAGTGGAGCATGATGAACTTAATATACTCTGAACATAAATACTTGGTGAAAAAAATCAGGCTGCATGTTGTAGCTGGGGGCAGAGAAAGAGGAATGGTATTGGTTGAAAGGACAGTAGCTTTCCTTTACAGCATCCATCTTTGGAGTGTCCTGTTGCCTGAGGATACAAATGAACTACACTCTGTCATTAAGTGTCATCTAGTATAATTAAAATTTCGCAGAAATAGTCAGTAGCATGTTAGGTTACATGTCTGCCTGTTACTGTATCATACTGAGGAGTTTGACCCGAAGCTAGTAAGTCAAGACATCACCTTTCTGTTAATGGCCCATTAAAGAAGAGACGAGCAGACTGCAGGTACAAAATGACTTCTCTTCTCACCTCTCATCTTACATAACTGTTCTGTTCGACTGCTCTGGTTAAATATGCTTTAACAGATGTCCTAAAATCTGGCAAAAATTAATTTTCTAACTAGTTTGTTTATAACACTAAACTGTCATTTTATTACAATTGTATAACTGAAATAACTGTATAAATTTTAATTATGGAATGTAATCACAGTAATCACTAAAAACCTGATGTATTACATACATTATACACTGCTGCAATGTAGTTACATAATTTCCAGTATTTCCTCGCTCTCACTAATAATTTCAAAAATGTGTCTAGCATCAGACAAGAGTATTATGCCCCTCATCCCTGATATGCTCAGATGTGGTATTTGGCTTAATCATTTCATATTCAGAGGATTTTGCATTCAGATATTCAAAAGTTTGGTGTATTTGATGTATAATAAATACAAGTGACTATTGGGGGTTGAAGTTTCTCGCTATGCATTTCAATTGCTCTTTCGCTCTAAGTACAAAGTGCAAAAATATCATTTTTAAAGGCTAGACCTTTGAATGGCTAAATAAAAGCCTTTGGAATTTGTTCTCCTTGTCCATCACTTACTGGCAAAAGGAGTTTAAAGCAATAGTGGCTATTGCCTTTGGCAGACATTTAATGACAAGTATGTGTACTCATATTTTCATTAATGAATTATTCTTGTTTGTCCAGCTTGTTAGAAATCATTACAATCAGTGTTTTTTTTTTTCTTTTTGAAGAATGTTTTACATTTACTTTATAATATTACAATAATACATATAATGTTCATATTCTATCTGTCATGGTGCAGTTGTAGTAGGAGGCGAGGACACTCATGCAAGCAAAGTAAGAGGGTTTATTGGGACAAACAGGCAGGGTAAACACAACAGTAGCAAAAATGGGGAAAAAGCAGGAGGACTGAGATGACCAAAAATGGGGCAAAAATAGAAACAAAAACAGGGGCAAAAATACATGAACAAAAACCAGACAAGAACAAAGTATCAAAGTAAGGATGGGGTTCATGCTCCCAACTTACTACACGTGAAACAAGGGAATCCTCCATGGGGAAAGGGAAAGAGCCATATCCTGATGCTTTAAGACCTACGAGGCGAAACAGAAGCGATCCAGACTCTAAACCAACACGGCAGCCTGATCGGAGAGGGGATACTGGGAGACACAAGCCTGAGGAAAAACACAGGAAACAAGGGTGAATAACATGAGCAAAAACCATAACGAAACAGAATCCAAAGTATCCACAGGGAAAAATGGGGATGAAAAAGAGTAACAACCAGACGAGACAAACCAACGTAAATCCAACCACATGAGGGATACAGACTCAGGGAGGCACAGGTTAAACTGGGTTAAATAAAGCCACACAACTCAACAAATGAGTGCTTGCACCAATCCCAAACTGAAGGCAAACGGGACACAGGTGAAAGTAATAATAAGCGCAGGTGTGCTCTAAACAGACACTAACCTACTAAGCAGGGAGCACGCAGTGCAGACAACACATACAGAAGTGGGGTGCGCCCTAAACAGAGAGTGAACTACTCACAAGGGCACGAAGTGAAGACAGCAAGAACCCGGAAGTGGGGAGCAAGCTAACAGAGAAAGCTAAAGCTAACCGAAGACACATGAGGAGTAACAGACACAACAGGAATGACACCGAAAGTGCAACCAGAGAACAGAACTAAACAGAAGAACTTAAATAGCGGCAGCTACTGCTGCTTTACTGGGTCTGAGGGAGCACTGTCCGGCCAAAGTCCAGAGGAGCCGTGACACTATCCCAACTGATACAGAAACTTGTGGAAGCTTGAAATTATTAATAATTAGAGGATATAAAAGGATGAAGAGGATATCTGATATCTGAAATTCATTCTGACTGGTGTGACGGCACAAATGCACGACAATTCATTAAAAAAAAACTTCAAAAATATGTTAGTTCCAATGAAGAGCCATCTAGCAGACAAACTGAACAATAATGCATCCATCACACACCTTTCTTCTTCGTATTTTGACATTTTTCTCCCATTGTAAGCACCAGTAGTTATTTAGAGCTAGCTATCAGTAGAGCTCTAATGTATGCCTTTGTTTCATAGCCACCCTACTGAATGTGTCCACGTCTGTTCTATGCAGTGTTGGGAAGGTTACTTTTAAAATGTATTCCACTACAGATTACAGAATACATGCCCCAAAATGTAGTTTGTAATGTATTCCGTTAAGTTACTCAATGTGAGTAATGTATTCTGAATATTTTGGATTACTTAATATATTGTCATGCTTTTTACAACTACATGAATGTAGCAATCACATCCTGCAAATTCTTGTTTGTTTTTCTCTACCAATTGGCTGTTAAGCCCAAATCTCCCTGAACAGACAATATATTTACTGTAAAGGAGCAAAGACAAAATTTCCGAGGGAATGCATCCCTGCCCGGGCACTGCTGGCTCTGTTGTGCTGGCTCCGGGTCCATTGTGTAACTAACGCCACCAACATTAACAGGACGCTTACATTAGAGCCTCTTATTGCATGTTTTGTTTGGGTTTCCGGCAATGCGTGGAATTACCAAAATTAGAGAGGGGATAGCCTAACATATCAAACAGGAAAAGACCGCCGTGTAATCCATTTATTTCAACAAAGTAACTATTCTAATTATCACCTATTTAAACGGTAACTGTAACGGAATACAGTTACTCATATTTTGTATTCTAAATACGTAACGCCGGTACATGTATTCTGTTACTCCCCAACACTGGTTCTATGTGGAATGGATACTTTTCCTTTTTCTGCAGGCTGCTGAACAGCTTGTGCCTGCAGTTTACTTGCATGTTGGCCCTGCCATGGACATGCACCTGTACTGATAATGCTGTTGCCACTGCTGCTCAGGCACTCTCCTGGCACCCGCCACTCCTCTGACCAGCCAAGCAGATAGAAGAGCGTCTGTCTCCAAACATTTGCTCCCTTTCTAACAGGACCCGGAATGGCCACTTTGGGAACTGATTATGACATCTCCAGCCGGCCAGGTTTGCCCTTTGCCACGCTCTCAGCCTCAGTGCCCTAAAACAGCAAGTGTGCAGTCTACAAAACACATTAACAGCCCCCCTCATCCAATATGTTCAGATCTTCAATTGAAGCCTGCTATTTTAAAGTTATATGTTTTGTTTATGTTGTTGTTGTGCTCTCAATGTAGCCAACCTGCAATTATATTTCATAGTTTCAAAGCAAATCCTGTCACTGCTCTAACTGTGTTCCAATGGAGTGTAGCGTGGCTGAAAACCAAACTGTGCCAGACTCAAAGAAGCCAAAGGCTTAGCAAGGCCACCAGCTGGTTGCCCAAGTACGTTGTCCAAGTCAACACTGTGTCATTGCCACCCGGAAATCCAGGATGAACGCCAGTGCTTGAGTATCTTGGGATATGAAGTCTAAACAAAGCCATCTGAGGGTAGCAAACCAGGAGCTACATGCCAAAATCTTTGCCATTGACTCTTGATTCAGAGATTCGTGGATGCAAAGTCTCAGAAAGCACTAGAGATTACGCTCATATCCAAAAGGACAGAGTGGGCCTTGGGCCTACAGCCCAGAGCTGTGGCATGCAAGAACAAGAAGTTTCTCAAAGCTTTTGCCTGTCTGTCTAGATGCAAGAGACCAGTCAAACAGATTAAGCTGAATGAATGAATTTCTGACTGAATGACACAAGGAAATATCATATTTCAGTGTGAATGTAGTGTCTCTATGTAGGCGTTTGAGAGAGAGAGAGTGTGTGTGTGTGAGAGAGAGAGAGAGAGAGAGAGAGAGAGAATGTTTTAACTAAATAGGAGCTAAATAGTAAAACTGTTTATCATTTTTCCAAAAGTTATATCAAGAAAGGGTGCATTTTTTAGTGTCTGTAAGGTGAAAAAAATAATACAAATCATTTCTGCTACAGGTTTAGGGTTAGGATTACGGTTATATATAAAGACTCACTTGATCACTTCACCATAGAGAAGTGCTTAGAGCAATAAACTTCCACCAACAAATGTGCTTGCTGCATTATTGAAAGTCTTCTAAATCCAGAAACAAAACTGTTATTATTATTATTATTATTATTATTATTATTATTATCAGTAGTAGTAGTAGTAGTAGTA
>JAVGVS010002955.1:0-10342 GCA_032718565.1 Distichodus sexfasciatus
CGGATCGGTTACATCTCTAGTTTTGGTCCAGCTTCTGAACGTCGCCACTTTTAATCAATACAACACTTTTCCAACTCCGTTCATCAGACAGTGAGGGAATCGAGACACAGTTTTAAACGCTAACCAAAAACTTGGAGAATAATAACTAGGGAGGCACCGATCCGATACGTGGATCAGATATCGGTCCGATACCGGCTCAAATGGCTGGACTGGGCGTCGCTGCAATGGGGCCGATCTATGGAGTCGATCTGTTCAATTAAACTGTCGTTTTTTTCTCTACGTTTGCTGTGCGCGCACTGGGGGTGTAATGATACATCCATTCACTCATCACCGATCCCACAACATCGAGCTAAAATGAGAACACTGATGAGGCATGGTACATATTGTAGCGTCTGTCGTGACGTAATAAGCGCCCCCCATTTTCTATGAACATACTAAAGCCCACCTCCACACACCGGCTCCTGACCACTTACAGCTAGCCGACGTGACAGACAGACGAGCTCCACTACGCCCCTGAAATAGCAGTACGTCAACTTAAGAGTCTGAATGGCATCGCTTCACTAACCCAACGTTACCACAATGTAGTCGTTTGTAACACGGGACTTTTATTTTGAAATTCCCTACTAGGTTTTTTGACGTCAAACCTGCATATCGTGAATCATCTGAGTCCTGAATCAATCATTCATTCATTCATTCATTATCCGAACTGCTGAATCCCAACTGGGGTCGCGGGGGACCGACCCTCGGCAGGCGACAAAACACCGCAGGGCTCACACACCCATCTTACGCGGCCGATTTAGAGTCGCCAATTAACCTATAGCATGGGTTTGCACTGTGGGAGGAAACCCACATAAAAACTCCACACAGAAAGACCCTACGGCCGACCCGGGGTTCAACCCCAGGAGCTTCTCGCTGTGAGGCGGGCACCGTGCCGCCCGTCCTGAATCGCATCAGACTGAAATCGCATCGTATCGAACTTTGCGATAGCGGCAAACATCAAATCGTTGTACATTTACTCGATATAATACCGTATTGCGACGGAACCTGTAATTTACCCCCCTAGCGAGCGCGACATAATTGGTTTTGCGTCAAGTGTTACTGCGGTAAAGCTGGTTTACTGTTCGACTTTCACACTAATTTCACTACATATTGATAATGACAGTGATCAGAGCAAGCGACGCAACACGCTACAAAGCCCAAAAGCTAATTTCCACAACACCACCAGCTCTCGCTGGCCATCTCAGTGGTCCTGATGGTTTTGGCGCCGCCCACAAAATGACAGAACTGTGTTTGAACAAATCATTTTTGAGATGTTATTTTAATATTTAATCATTTACAGTGTGTAATTTATACATTGGTTTAGTTAGAAAAAGTATTTACGTCAAGTGTTTCCTTAAGCAGAACAATAATCTGTCTCCTCCTAACAGAGAAACACACAACTTCTTCATTAAAAACTAGTGATGAGTCGGTACTCGGGATCGGCCGAGAACCACAGCCCACGGTTCGGCATCGGTGTCGCAACTGAAAAAGTCGGACCGGTGCGTCCTTTATAAATACAGACGATTATGAAATTACGTTGACCTTTTTCCATGTTGTGTAGTCCAACAAATAGGCCACGTCCACGGGTCTTTTTGAAAACGGAGGTTTTTCCGTGCGTTTTGGCCTTTCGTCCACACGTGAGCGGCCTTTTGGGTCAGTGAAAACGGAGATTTTTGAAAACTCCGGCCAAAGTGGCGATTTTTGAAAACTCTGTTTCTGCGTTTAGGTGAACGCAGAAGAAGAAGAAGGCCTAGTGGTAGAACACTCGCCTTTGAACCCAGAGGCTGTGGGTCCGAATCCGACCTCTGGCGTTACCAACATTGGGTCCCTGAGCAAGAGCCTTAACCCTAAGTTGCTCTCAGGGGAACTGTCCGTGAAGTTAGGAAATGTAAGTCGCTCTGGATAAGAGCGTCTGCTAAATGCTGTAAACGTAAAAAAACGAAGATCTTACGCGCGCCACTCGTATGACGTCACAGCATGCGCCGTGTCTACCTTAGGTTTTCGTCTACAATGCAAGGCATGCTTTCGACGGCGTTTTTTTGCGACTGCGCGTGGACGGAGATATTTTTGAAAACGTGCTCGCGCGGACCTGATTTTAAAAGAAAAACGGGAAAATCTCCGTTTTCAGAAATACCCGCGTACGTGTGGACGTGGACGTGGCCCTAGCGGTGCCGAATGAACCCAAAACGCACGTTTTAACCGACGCCTTCAAACGCCAAATGCAAGTCCTCTTTGGGTCTAACACTGATGAGGAAGAAAACAAAAAGCAAATGAAAAAAATAAAAGGCATCACTTTCTCTTACACACGCGTACACACACGCGCACACGCTCTAAAACCAACTCCACTTGCCGGTTTTCCGGAAGTTTAGGGAGGGGAGAGGAGAGCGAAAATCCAATCTTGACCCTCGCTGTTACAGTGTGAGAATATTGCACCTTTGTTTTGTAAAATATCAAGTACGGTCATGCAATAAAAACATTGTAGAAAATAAAAAAGAAGAAAACAGCAAATGTTTGCCTATGACATGCAAGAAGAGGTCTTCACTCCAGTCTAGCTCCAGTAAAACGTTAAAAAAGTGAAATCCGAACGCGACGCTTTCCCGTTCTCCGTACGCGAATCCACGTTTTTGACCCAATCCGGCGTGCGACCCGCTGTAGAGATTTAAGTCAGGCACGGCGAGATGTCACACGTCTGTCCCGCCACCAGGTGTCTCCCAGCTCTCGGCGGATAGTAGAAGTCCGTTCCGGCTTCACTTGCTGTCGCTTCAACACAGTTCTTTAAATCAGAGGTTTGCAACTGGTTCCAGAGACCACCACTGAGTCCGAGCAGCAGCCTGCGGCCCACAGTGTGTCCGTGTGGGTGGGTGTTCGGGGCGGGGGTGTTTCCTATTCTTTTGTAGATATTTGCGTTAAATGATTTGTTCGTGAAGATGCCCAAATCATCTGATAACGTCATCTTAAAGATCACAATAAAAATATGGCCGCAAGCCGCAATGTCGCGGGGTCCAAGCTAAAGCCTCAAAAAGCAGCTGACGTAGTAAGCCCCGGAGAAAGGAGCCAGTGAACCGGACCTTGGAGGTCCAAGCTCCGTAACTACATAAATCATAGCAAAACTAGTTAGAAAGTAGGGTGTGAATGTGTGTGTGTGTGAGTGTGTGTGCCCTGCGGTGTGTTGCCGCCTGCCCAGGGCTGGTCCCTCACCGCCTTGCGCCCGAAAGCTGGAAAGCCGGGATAGGCTCCGGTCACCCGGTGAATCATTCATCCATCCATCCATCCCAAGTGGGGTCGCGGGGAACTTACGGGCGCGAGGCGGGGGACCAACCCTGGGCAGGCGCCAACGCACCGCAGGGCTCACACAATCACCGAATGAATTAGTTTAAAGCTGAGCCTGAATAAAATCCCGGATGCGTGAAGAGTGTGAGTGTGTGTGTGCACCGATTGCTAGGATTTTGGGTCTATGGTGAATTTCACACCTTTTTCTGAAAATTTCTGCCTTCTCCGACTTATGGTTCAAGCTGCACAATGAGTTTTAGCTGAGATTATAATAATAATAATAATGGTGATAATAATAATAATAATAATGATGATGGTGATAATAATAATTAGAAGAAGAAGAGGAAACAGAACGATTACTTCATGCTTGGACCCCTTATAATTTTTTAAAAGTGAAACGGGATTGCACGTCACGGACCACCTACATTGGCGCTGCGGACCACCAGTTGAAAGCCCCTGCTTTAAATACTGTACCCAGGATCAGTTCAGGCGCTGACCTTCACAGCTGAGGTTTATCCTTCTAAACGTTTTCTCAAATGATCCGCGTCCGTAACCCCGACACACACACACACACACACTTTCTGACTTCCTTCCAGACCGCTTCTGTAACACACTAGTACCGAATGAAAACAGCTGTAACCAAAAAACACTTTCAAAAAGATCTTAAAAAAGACCGAACATGCAGATTGTTACTACAACACCTAACTTACATATCTTCAATTTGTGCAAATCATGTTAGAAAAACGAGACGGAGAACTTTGTGTTGTTCCAAACACATCCAGAATTAAACACAAAAATCACACTCGCACCAAACTTTCAGTACTACTTTTTAGTACCCATAAAAAAAAACAACGATCTGACCACGTTAAATGAAGCACAGGGCTATTAGTGCCTCTACGTTTCAGTATGGCACCCGGTAACCAGGCTTAGGGTTGGGTACCGAGTTGAGGGTTGGGTACTTTTAAAGGTACCGACAGAACGATGTCGGTACCATCGGGTATCAGTTGACGTCAAATCAAATGGTGCCAAATAGAAACAGAGACTTACAGCAGTTAAATTTCTGCTATAGTGTTACTTTTGTTTACGATGACCACGGCCTCCGGGGAGGAAGGCGCACGGGCGGTGAAACTGCGCGGAAAATCTGAAACTGCGGCGCCCAGCCCAAAGCGTTGGACTGTTTGACCGCCTTTTGCTAAAATCGGCGCAGACGGCGCGCCGCGCGACTTCCACCGCGCAAAATGCAGGACTGGGACTAGCAATACGTCCAACTCGAGGAAACACCTCGTTAACCGTAAAATCTATGAACGGGCGGATGAGCGCGCGGTGTCTGAAAACCGGGGCGCCACAGTTAGCGTCTGTGTCCACCAAACGCGGTTCCAGCGGCTATTTTAAATACAAATCCTATGAGCGTCAGCGTTCAGAGCGCCTTCACGCTACGCTACCGACCTAAAAGCAACAACGTTTACGCGAAACAGGAACGAACGCCGAAGTAGCCGCTGACGCTTTTCGTAACTAAGCGACAACAAGCGGTGAGAAGCGCTCTGGAAGTGAGGTTTCGAGCGCTCTCAGCGCAAAACAAAACGCGTTTGGTGGACACAGGCTCTTAAAGCGACAACTACAGCGCCGACTGCACCGACAATCACCCCTGCAGCCGGCGGCTAATCTACGCCGTCGACAAGTTCCACCGCCACTTTTTGTTGCTGATATTATTCTGGGATATTTTTGGGGGCTTGTTTATTATGACTGTATTTTATATCGAAATCAAGTACCGTTGCGTATCGGTACCGAACCCCCGAACACAGGAACCGGTATCGATATCAGTTCAGATAGTGAAAGGTACCCAACCCTACGGATAACACACACACACTTCCACACACTTCAGTCCGAGTGTGAATAAACACACCAAAAGAGGGCTGGAACTGTGTGGAACGAGCACATAAGGTACCGAAGTGGGACATTTCGAGACTAGACTTGGTGGTGGTTGTGCATTACACGACTGTGACTGAAAGTGCCCTGCAGCTGAAACGCTACACCGGCCTCCACCTACAGTGCAAAGTGCATTTTTTTTTTTTTTTTAAACACGCAACTTCCGAACTCACTGCGTTGCTACGAGTGAACAGCAGCTTACGAGAACACCTACAGTATGCAGTATGACCTGCGACGGCGCGTACCGGGCGCGGATCGTCTTCTTCGACGCCCCTAACGAAGGTGAGGAGAGCGCATGCAGCTGGAGAGGGAAGTAGTGACCGCAAGTAGTGACCACAAAGCTGTGGGATACTTCTATGTGTGATGAAAGTGGAACTGAGAGTGACCACGAGAGAGAGAGAGAGAAAGAGAGGGTGGAAGGCTCAGAGTTCGAGGCAAAACAAAGTCGGAGGTCTTTATGGCACCGGATTTTTTTTTTTTTTTTGGCCTCATGGTTGAGCGGGGTCACAGGGTGAAGGAGGGGTCGTATTTGCGGAGCTCCTGCAGCAACAGCTCGCGGTCCGACAGGGCGGCCGAGAGGGCGGAGCGGGCAACCGAGAGCTCCGACTCCAGAGACTCCACCTGCGGAGGGAGACGTATAACATCAGTTCTGCCTCGCACTGGACTGGACTGGACTCGCGCCGTGCGCCGCTCAGGTGCTCTAGACGCCCAATTTGCGGTACAAAGTAGAATCGAAAGCTGCAGGGGAAAGGTACCACTGAGGTACTCATGAGCAAGGTACCGTCCCTCAAGCACTACCTTCACGGATGGGTCAAATTCCGCACGCTGTGCGGTGTTCACAAACAGGAACGCGCCGATCCAATTTCTTCAGTTCCGATACCGACGCCGATCCCGAGTACCGATCCGACACCAGTTTTTAGTTAATAAGTTGTGTGGCCGGCGATTGTCGAAACGCTTTCGGCTTGTCGCCACGTTGTCAGATTTCCGCGCGGTTTCATCGCGCGTGCGCTTTCGCCCCCCGGCAACCGTTGTCATGGTAAACAAAACTAACGCTATAGCATAAACAGCAAATGGAAATTGAACTGCAGTAAATATCTATTTCTAACATTCGGTTGGAACTTTTCAAAGTACCGAACTCTGTACCCAACCGTACACAAAAGTAGATAAACCCAATTCAACAGATCCAGCGATACCCAATCCGGCTATTTGAGTCGTTACCGGACCGGAATCCGATCCACGTGTCTGACCGGTCCACGCCTATTCCCAGTGCCAATCACGTATAAAAATGCACTTATTTAAAAAAGTAAGAACGCTTAAGAGAGTCACGCCACTGATGAGCTGAAAAAGGTCATTTACACGGACGTGTCTAAGAAACTGACCGCGTATGGAGTAGCAGACGCTAACTGTGGCGCCCCAGTTATCAGACACCACACGCTCATCCGCCCGTTAATATATTTCACCTTTAACGTCCTCAAGTTGGACGTATTGCTAGTCCCAGCCCTGCATGTTGCGCGGTAAATGTTGCACGTCGCGCTGTCCGCTTTGAGTCCAATGGGCGGAAGTCCGTCGTAGCGACGGAGAACTTTAATCCCTGAGAATGCGCGCACAATGACCAAGTTTCACGAGGGCTGTACCGAACTACCGGGGTCCACCTGGGTGTATAATACCGAAAACCGCTGCATCCCTAGTGAACACACCACAGCACAACACGCACACAGTGCACCACAACCAAATGTGACCTCTGCGTTTGACCCTTCCGTGAAGGCAGTGGATATGGGCAGCGTCCGGGGAGCAGTGCTTGGGGACGGTACCTTGCTCATGAGTACCTCAGTGGTACCTTTACCGGTTGGGGATTCAAACCTGGGGGGAGCTAACCTAACCGTTACACTACCAACCCAGGGGCCCCCAGATGAATAAGGAGGGTTACGTCAGGGCAAAACTCTGCCAAATCAGTACGCAGACGACGATCCGGGGTGACTGAAATGCAGTGGCCTCAACATGGCTGATGTTACCTCGAGCTGCTCACACGGGGAAAGCGACACGACTTCGCTCATCAATTATACAGCACATTTACACTTCAGGCTCATAGTTAAGACACGGGATACTAGCCAGGAAACACACTCACTCTCTCCACATCTCTCTCTCTCTCTACCTCTCTCTCCATCTCTCTCTCCATCCCTCTCTCTCTCTCCATCTCTCTCTCCCTCTCCACCTTTCTCTCCTTTCTCTCTCCACGTATCTCTCCATCCCTCTCTCTCCACGTGTCTCCACCTCTCTCCATCCCTCTCTCTCCATCCCTCTCTCTCCCGTGTCTCTCCATCCCTCTCTCCACATGTCTCTCATCCCTCTCTGCTCCACATGTCTCTCCTCCCTCTCTCTCACGTGTCCCACCTCTCCCATCCCTCTCTCTCACGTATCTCTCCACTCCTCTCTCTCACATGTCTCTCCACTCCCTCTCTCTCCCATGTCTCTCCATCCCTCTCTCCCACGTGTCCTCTCATCCTCTCTCTCTCCACATGTCTCTCATCCCTCTCTCTCACCTCTCTCCATCCCCTCTCTCTCCACGTGTCTCCCTATCCCTCTCTCTCCCTTGTCTCTCATCCTCTCTCTCCATGTCTCTCCATCCCTCTCTCTCCCCGTGTCTCCATCCCTCTCTCTCCACATGTCTCTCCATCCTCTCTCTCCCACATGTCTCTCCATCCCTCTCTCTCCACGTGTCTCCACCTCTCTCCATCCCTCTCTCTCCACGTGTCTCTCCATCCCTCTCTCTCCACAGTGTCTCTCCATCCCTCTCTCTCCACATGTCTCTCCATCCCTCTCTCTCCATCCCTCTCTCTCCATCCCTCTCTCATGTCTCTCCATCTCTCTCTCCACATGTCTCTCCACTCCCTCTCTCTCCCGTGTCTCACCCTCTCTCCATCCCTCTCTCTCCCTGTCTCTCCTCCCCTCTCTCCGTGTCTCTCCCATCCCTCTCTCTCCCATGTCTCCCCCTCTCTCACCCTCTCTCCCTCCCCATGTCTCTTATCCCTCTCTCCTCCCTGTCATCTCCACCTCCTCTCCCATCCCTCTCTCACGTGTCTCTCTCCATCCCTCTCTCTCACATGTCTCTCCATCCCCTCTCTCCACGTGTCTCTCCATCCCCTCTCTCTCCAGCCTCTCTCCATCCCCTCTCTCTCCCATCCCTCTCTCTCACGTGTCCTCTCCATCCCTCTCTCTCCACATGTCTCCCTCCTCTCTCCCACGTGTCTCACCTCTCTCTCCATCCCTCTCTCTCACGTGTCTCTCCATCCTCTCTCTCCCACACTGTCTCTCCATCCTCTCTCTCCACGTGTCTCCCTCTCTCCCATCCCTCTCTCTCCACATGTCTCTCCATCCCTCTCTCTCCCTGTCTCTCCATCCCTCTCTCTCCACTGTCTCTCCCATCCTCTCTCTCCCGTGTCTCCCTCTCTCTCCATCCTCTTTCTCTCCACGTGTCTCTCGCCCTCTCTCCACATGTCTCTCCATCCCTCTCTCTCTAAATGTCTCTCCATCCCTCTCTCTCCATCCCTCTCTCTCCGCCCTCTCTCTCCCATGTCTCTCCATCCCTCTCTCTCCATGTCTCTCCATCCCTCTCTCTCCGTCTCTCCTCTCTCCATCCCCTCTCTCTCCCACGTGTCTCTCCTCCCTCTCTCTCATGTCTCTCATCCCCTCTCTCTCCCTTATATCTCCACCTCTCTCATCCTCTCTCCACATGTCTCCATCCCTCGCTCTCTCTCCCTGCTCTCCCTCTCTCTCATCCCTCTCTCTCCGTGTCTCTCTCTCTCTCTCTCTGTCTCTCTCCTCCCTCTCTCCCACCGTGTCTCTCCATCCCCTCTCTCCCGTGTCTCTCCCATCCCTCTCTCTCTTTATCTCATCCCTCTCTCTCTCTCTCTCCCTCTCTCTCTCCACCCTTGTCTCTCATCCCTCTCTTTCTCACGTGTCTCCCTCTCTCTCCATCCCTCTCTCTCCACGTGTCTCTCCATCCCTCTCTCTCCACATGTCTCTCCATCCCTCTCTCTCTCCACGTGTCTCCACCTCTCTCCATCCCTCTCTCTCCATCCCTCTCTCCACGTGTCTCTCCATCCCTCTCTCTCTGGACATATGAGGCAGATTTGTGTGAGTGTGTGTGTGTGTGTGCGTCTGTACCTGTCTCTCGCTCCCACGGCCACAGCAGGCTGTGTCGAGGTTCCGTTCTGCTGTTGCACTCCTGTTGTCAGGCTGGCTGGAAATGGCTGTGAAAGAGAAATAAAACAGCAGTCACCCCAGAACTGCGAAAACACACACACACACGCACACAAACGCACACACACACACCCACGCACGCCTTTACAGCCCCCAATGCAAGAACCTACGTCTGAGTGTGAGCACGCCGTCATCCAGCCGCTCCAGAACCAGGCTGTCCAGGAAGAAGGCCACTGGCTCAGGCTGGGGGGCAGTGGGGTAAACCCGAGGGCTGTCGTCCTGCCACACACACAGAGGGGAAGAGAGATGGAGAGAGTTCATTTCTAACTTCCCGTGTCCCAGTCCACTAACCACTCAACACATCAGGAACTAATTATCTAATCAGAACCCAATAAACCTGCACCACTACAGAGATGCACAGAGACAACGAACGAGTGACGGACTGAGAGAAACGAGACTGAGACAGAGACAGAGAGAGAGAGAGAGAGAGAGAGAGAGAGTGTGCAGGAGGTAAAGAGAGAGGGAGAGAATGTGAAAGAGAGAGAGAGAGAGAGAAAGAGAGAGAGAGTGTGAAAGAGAGAGAGAGGGAGGTAAAGAGAGAGAGAGAGAGAGAGCGAACGAGAGAGAGAGCGAGCGAGAGAGCGAGCGGGAGAGAGAGCGAGAGAGAGAGCGAGAGAGAGAGCGAGGGAGGTAAAGAGAGAGAGAGCGAGGGAGGTACAGAGAGAGGGAGGTAAAGAGAGAGTGTGAAAGAGAGAGAGAGAGAGAGTGTGAAAGAGAGAGAGAGAGGGAGGTAAAGAGAGAGGGAGAGAGAGAGTGTGAAAGAGAGAGAGAGTGTGAAAGACAGAGACAGAGAGAGAGAGAGGGAAAGAGAGAGTGAGAGTGAGAGAGAGAGAGAGAGTGAGATGGG
>JAVGVS010002956.1:0-10338 GCA_032718565.1 Distichodus sexfasciatus
TAGCGAACGAGAACTCCGCGTTAGCCGCACACGTGCCCCCTGTAGCCTCGAGTCACCGTTAGCACATTAGCATAAATCGGGCGGTAAGCACTTTAAATCCTAAAATACAACCTTGCACCTCAGATGAGGCGGTATCTCACAAAACCCCGCTGTACACCGGCCGACCACGACACAATGGCTCACTTAATCATTCGGCAACAAGGCGTCCCCGACCCCGACCATTTTGTGCCGCTAACGCAAGTTGCGACAAACTTTTCACATATGCTACCGATGAGAGTTCGAAAACTGCTTTTTAATCGCCCCAAGACCGACTTGTACCTCAATATAGGTTTATAAATCACTAATTAACGTAATACTCCCGTTTTTAACACGTTAAATCGAGTCTTTACGTGCGGAGCGAATTTGACTGAAACTGAACTGTCGTGACGAAGTAAAAACGCCTCATATAATATGTAAAGCCAAAAACACACATTTATGAGGGTATACTCGTCAGTTTTAACTATTGGCTGATAAAATCATAATGTGTATCCCAATAATTAATGAGCAAAAAGTAACTTAACACGGACGTACCTCAAACAAATCTTAACTCTAAAAAGCAGTCATAAGCATGAGGACACTTTCCAGCAGTCCAAAGTCACGGTTAAATCAGGCTTTTTAACACGTTTCATCGAGTTTTTGTGCGCTGACGGGACTTAAAGGGGCCGCGCACGCGGCACGCTAACGTTGCTAACAATGAACTGAAGTGAACGGGCCCACGTGAGCGCCGCGGTTTTTCCCCCGCCGATGTGCGCTGCCCCTTTAAGCCGCCGTCAGGCCTGCACGCGCTGCTCGGTTGTTCCGCGTCGTTCCGGCGGCATTGGGGCTGTAACGCGGCTCTAAGTGAGACGTAAAAACCGCCTCCGGTGCGCCTTTTAACGGCACTGCGGCGTGAGAACGAGCCCCGTGAAGCGCCGTTATTTACGTTAAAACGCCTCGAATCGACACGCGGAGCGCAAAGCACACGCCACTTACCGTGCAACAAAGCGGGGCTGATGTGCGCCTGCGCGGGGCACGCTCCGCTTCCGTCCTTTATCAGCGTCGCGTAAAATAAAAGTCTCCTGCCATAATAAGAGTCCGGGCGCAATAATTGTGTAACTTAGACCGTCGTTGTTCATTTGAGTCTAGCTGTGCAGATCGAAGAAGAGTCATGGACTACAAAGCAGCGTTACTTTGACTGATTTTTAATCCAAATTTGGAAAGCTGCGAAACATACATAAATGGGTAACGTTGGACCTTCTGAAAACAGTCAGTATAAGGCATGCATGTCTAACATACAGTGTGCTGTTCCAATAATGAAAGCCTATAAATAAAAGGATTGAAAATTGCTCAAAAATGTCCATGCTTTCCAAAGGTTAATGTCAGAAAGTTCCCGAGGGACAGCGGTGTGAGCTTCTGAAAATACAGGTGAAAAAGAACAAATTTACGAACGAAATGTGTCGGGGAAGGAGGCCAGACGTTTTGTATTTTTGTCTGCACACAGACGCTGGTGAACGTTTAAAGGAACTCCTCCAGAAGCGTGTTGCTGCAGACGTGCCAGCGTGAGTGGAGGCAGGCCTGCTGGAGTACTCCTTTAAGTAACACAGGTAGGTGAGGGCCGTAACAGACGGGGAGACGGCGCAGGCGTGAGCTCAGGCCTCGGTGTCCGTCTTGAGCTGCTGTAGCTCCGCCTCCACCAGGGGGCGGGGCGATGAAGGGGCGGGTCTGCGCTGGAAAATCGCCGCAATCTCCTCAAACGTCTTGCCCTTGGTCTCGGGCACTCGCAGCCAGGTGAAGATGGTGAAGAGCAGCAGGAGGACCACGAAGATCACAAAGACGTACGTGCCACACAGCTCCTGGAGCACGAAAACACAGTCAAAAGTAACTTTGCTACTAATAAGCTAGTCAAAATAGAGCTAGGCTAATTTTGGCTAGCTCCACCCCAACAGACGACCAAAATGACTTTACCTCGACGAAAGGGAAGAACATGCCGATGACGAAGTTGCTGGTCCAGTTGCAGCAGCCGGCCAGCGCGATGGCAGCGGGTCTCGGCCCCTGGCTGAAGAGCTCGGCCACTATGAACCAGGGGATTGGACCCGGGCCGATCTCGAAGAAGCACACGAACAGGAATATGGCCGCCAAGCTCAGGTAGCTCATCCAGCCGTACGTGGACTGGGGGGAAAAACACGAAGGTCAAATCTCATGATCGCCGCAATACACTAGATTACGCTCATCCAAAATCCGACATGACCGGTACGCCCTGTAAACTCCTGTTAGGGCCTGGTGATAAACGAGAATGTCTTAAGAAAGTGCCAAGCAAGACAGCACTCTAGGTCAGGCGTCACTGGGTTCCCGAGCAAGACCCTTAACCCCAAGCTGCTACAGGGAGACTCTTCCTGAAATTGGGAGCTAAAAGTCGCCCTGGAGAAGAGCATCCGCTGAACGTGAGTGAAATGATTAGAAAAGTGGTATAAACCTGTGGCGTGCAGAAACTTTGGACGTCTGGTCTATGAAGGTTGTAAATCTGCCAACACACCCTTTGCTCTACTGATTGGGATTGATTCTGGCGGTGACGCATGGCATAATGCCTGAAAGGTTCACGCTCTCCACATCACAGCACTGGATCTAAACTTCATCTGATTACAGCCAACTCACGCGCTCCCAATTCACAAATCAGAACATGTCAGTACTTTATGGTCTCTTGTGCAGTAAATGCGAGCTCTAATCGTACTCTTCTGTAAACTGAGCATGCATATGTCTGGAATATGTCGGATAAGGTGTGTATTTCATTTATTTCTTTGTATTACGCCACATTCTTTCTCTTTTCCATGCACCAATTCATTTGAGGGTTTTTTTATCTGCTGCAACGTTGTGTTCAAATCTCAAAAAAATCCCTAATTATTTTTCGTGGAGAAAAGATGAAGAAGGTAAGGAGTAATAACCACTCTCCCTCGCCACTGCCGGTTTCAGCTCTTGAACTTGCTGTAATGGCGATGAAAAACATTTTAACGAGCATTTTATCCCAAGTGCCATCAATATTCTACTGAATGACCATAAGATTTACTGGCCACTTATCCTGACGTCTGTTTGTTTGTTTGCTGAGTGGAGAACACATGTCCACTTGGAGGATAATAAAGATATTTTATGGTCCAAAGCCATTTCTGGCTGCTGTCAATAAAGAATTCAAAAACATGGTCGTATCAAATATCATTTATAATAATATCACATTCCTTACCAAATAGACGAGTCCCACGGTCATTCCCACAGCGCAAATACACATTCCACCCAGTCCTACTAACATGAGGGTGCGTCTCCCTGCACGATCCACCAGCACCACCTGTACAACACATACACACACACACACACACACTTAACAACAATAATAATAATAATAATAATAATACACTGAAGCCTTGTTGTCACTAACACCACGCTCACACACGAACGCAGCGTGAAGCTCCGAGGAGGACAGTTTCAGCTGAACTTGGTTCCAAATTTTGAGTTTCTTTTTATCGGCCCAGTTAACTAGCAATAATCGGTCTCAATATCGGCCCTGTAAAAACAATATCGGTCGACCTCTACTCGAGATGACCACGATGAAATAATGACGATGAAAACAGCAGCACTTTTCATTCGTTAAATGTAGCTGCTACTGTAAGAATAAAGCAGAACGGACAAGCTATTGAACTGCTAAAGAATAATCAAACAGAGAGAGTAAATAAGTGTAAGATGAAGAAATAAACCGGTTACACCAATTAGAATAAAACGAAATAGTTCCAGACAGAAATGGGCGCAACAGAACTCCAGACAAGGTAGACCAGGAGTTCACTGTGAATATTCAGAGTAACGCAGGGTAAAGAAATCGCCTTTTTGACCTACTCATAGCAATAACGTCTCAAACAGATAAGCTGGTTTATGCTGGTTTCAGCGGTGGGACGAGCGCGTGGGATCTCTGTGCTCTTAGCGTGGTGTGTGATACAGGAGCTGTTAAGTGTGTGTTTACTGGAGTTGCGGTTGCATCAGCGGCGCTGCTCTAACACACTGCCCTTGAACCTGGAGATAAAGAGCTGCTGATAAGACGGGCAATGAACGCTGCAGGGGCAGAGAACACACACACACACACTCCTGCTCTCAACACACTTACACAACCCTCACACAGCCACAACACAGGGCTGTAACGATGTGTTGCTCCATATCAATACGTCAAATCGATCATCATCGGAGCCAGAGCACCGATGCAACATGACGATATTGATTTTTACTTTATATTGGAAGCCTGATTTTATATATTTAATATATTTTAATTCAACGTTAAACAATATTGGAAGTGGAAGTGATGGTGTTAAATCAGTATATTATATTACCTCGCATCACTCACTGGAATGAACTGAATCAAATGAAAGCTGTGTCGTAGCAGACGTTATGATATTCAAATCAAATCACTCAATATAGTATAGTCTTGTGATGAAACTTGTTAAATGCCAATATTTCTATTTTTCCAAATTCTGACGCTCTCCAAGTTGAAACGCAGGAGCCTCAGCGTTACCTGCTGCTCAGCTTGTTTTGTAAGAACCTGTAAGAAGCTTTCTCCCTGCACCTACAGGTCCCGCTGCTAAAGGCCGGGGCCAGGGCCGGGGCCGGTCTGGCTGTGCTTCGGCCGTGTTCTGGGCGAACGTCACGCGTGTGTTTTTGGCCCCGTCGGCCCCGGGCGCACGGCTCGGCCCCGTGCGGTTGCCGGGCGACGGGTACGTGTTTCTCAGCAGCGCTGTTTATCTAGAAATTAGTGCACGCTCACCGACAGGAGGGTGAAGACGGTGTTTACGACTCCCACTCCGATAGTGGCGTAGACCGGCTGAGCTACTCCCGCCTTGTGGAAAATGGCCGTGGAGTAATAAAATATCTGGAGGAAAAACACACACAAGTCCCAAAGAAATGTTATTCTTGTAGATGGGGTTATAAAGATAACGTGGATTACGAAAGAGGGATGCACCGGTCCGATATCGATACCGATACCTGATGTTCGTGTGTGGGCCGATCCCGAGTATTGAGCCGATATCAGTGTGTTTCTGTGTGAGGAGGAGACTGAGGAGACTCTGTATAACGGATATGAACACCGTGGTGTGATTTAGTGACGCTCCCTAACACTGCAGCACTAAAAGCATCAGGAACGGTGAGATCTCCAGTGAGACCTGGTGTAGTTCAGCACGTTAAACAGGAGGACGGTGGGATTTGATCAGCGTTCGGGCTTGTAGTGTGTTGTCTTGGTTTTTCTGGTTCTCACTATCCTAGCAACACGCTGGAGTTTGTAGCTTGGTTTAGCACCGACACCAAACCAACGTGGAACATCCAGACAACTTTGCTGCTGCCCACGCAGAACCAAGCGCACAAACCTAGAAACACTTACAGTTTAATAGAACAGACCGCTCTCGCAGCTCAGCCCCGCGCCACCCGCAGCTGTTCGAGGCGGTATCGTATCGACACCCCATACACGTATCAGATCGGTGCATCCCCGAACGGAGTTGCGGATTACAGCGTTGATGCCGGAGAACTGCTGCGAGAGATGCATCATCAGGGCCACGAAGAGCTGCTGGCGGTAGACGGAGGAGCGCAGCAGCCGCAAGATGGAGATTTTGTCCTCCTTCATCGCCTCCTCCTTCTCGGCCTGCATCTCCGCTATGTCTTTGGTGGTGTCGTAATCCCCCTTTAACCTCTTCAGACCTGCAGGGTGATAAACGGGACTCATTAACCGCAGAACGTAGGCGGACATTTCACCGCGTGTTCACGCATCAAGGTTAGTTGTCACGAAGTTTGTCACGCTACACGTGCTGCTCGTGTTGAGTGCAGGTAACCTCAAGCACCAAACTTTCAACTTTCCTCCGTCAATATTTGAAATCTTCTCTTTCACTTTAAGTAGCCCTGTGTAGTACATTCGTGTCAGTCATTTTGTCGAACATTTGACGAAACTGTTAAGATGTTTAGGGATGACGGAACACCACAGCTGTAGTTCTACACCAGCGCTTCCCAATCCCAGTCTTCGCGGCCCACCGCTCTGCACACGTCGGGTATTTCCTGCACTGTCGCACGCCGGTCCTACGCTGCTAATCAGTAGCATCAGCTGTGCTGTGGGTCGGGAACGTCGAATCTGTCCAGAGCGGTGAGCTGCAAGGACCGGGATTGGGAAACGCTGTTCTACACCACGAAGTCCACAAAGGGGCAGCTGTCCCGGATCCCGCCAGACTTTCCCCAAACGGCCACCGGGGGCCATGACTGTTCCCTGTCCTGTCTCGTCTTTTGTCTGTCAGTCAATCTCCTGTTTCTTTGACCCTTCCTTGTGTGTGATTGGTCAGTTCCCCTCAGTTAGTTCTGGTTATCAGTTTCACCTGCCCCTGTTCAGTTTCTCAGCCCCCCAGTCTCCCAACCCCTGTTAATCTCTCGCTTCAAAAATGTCAGCCTTCTGGCAAACGGTTGCCGTCCACCCTTGTGTTTAACCCGTCTGGCGGGCACCGCGTTCGTATTCTGAAGCCAGAAGACTGTTCGTCTTGGCCCCCGTGCCTCGCGTTTAAATAAAGAAGGGATGTCACACGAGAGAGTCCGTCCACTTGTCTTTGTCCCCTGTATGTCCCGTACCGCGTGTTTTCAGTGTGGTTTCGCGCAGCGCGTCTGTGTGTGTATCGTACTTTTGCACGCCTCCTCCTTCTTGCCCAGTTTGATGTAGAGGTAGCGAGGGCTCTCGGGGCACAGCGGCAGTAAAAGGCTCTGCAGCACGGCCGCGGCTCCCGACAAACCCAGCAGCAGATGCCACATCGAGTCGTTCCCCAGCAGGAAGTCCAGACCCAGAAGCTGAACCACGTGGAGAGAGCTAGGGTTAGCGTTGGGTTAACTAACAACCACTAAATAGCACTTTCACCATGTTCCAGTAAAGGTGTCACATGCTGTTATTGAAGTGAACGAATATTTGTGAACACGCCACAGCACCACGCAGTGCACCTCAACCACACGTGAGCTCTGCATTCGGCCCGTCTGTGAAGGAGCAGTGGACAGCTCATGTGGGCAGCGTCCGAGGCGAGCTCCGGTGCTACTTTTATCAGTGCTGGACTTAAACCAGCGACCTTCCGTTCGCACGGCCAACTGCTTACACCATTACATCATTTGAGCATCCGCCAAACGTCATAAATACTGTACGAGCGTCGGCATTCCATGGAACTCACCACCTCTCCACCTTTGCCCTGCGCTCTGAAGCCGGCGTGCTGCGTGCGTGGCACTCACCTGACTGATCAGGATACCCGTGACGATGGCCAGCTGGTGCAGAGTCCCCAGAGCGCCGCGGTACTTCATCGGAGCGATCTCACCGATGTACATCGGAACCAGACCCGACGACAGACCTGAAGCCAGAGAAGTTTCACCACGAGGCAGACTTATAGCCATTCAACAGATGTTTCAGAGTCTGAGACAGGTTCCGTTTCGTTCAGTTCAACTGTGTGTTCGTTGACGTATCGAGGTGTTCGGGGTGTGACGGGACTGACAGATCTGGTCTCCGGTCAGGTGTGTAATCTGGTTGAAGTTGATCTAGTGAACAGCAGCGCACACGTTTCCAGTACGACAGCAGAAGAAGCAGCAACAAGAAGACGAGTTGTGTGTTGTGTGGAGATGTTGGGGGTGGTGTGTTCAGCAGTATCCTAGTCTAACTGTATCTGTTAATGTTCCTAAATCTGGTGATGCTGCAGGGATTACGCCTACGCCTCACTAACGTATTTTTTTTTTAAGTGTGACGTGTGACGCTCATCTCACCGCAGTAGAGTCCCATGATGGCCCGGCCGCTGATCACCATCACGTGAGGATTCCCCATTTTGGCCAATCCCATCAGCAGACTGGCGATCACCGCCAGCACGTTCAGTCCCAGCATGCCTTTCACCCTGAGACACAAAACGCCAAAGGGATGAGGGTCTGCGGTTCACTACTTTAACCCCGATGTATAGCCTCCGGACCACAGGGTCAACTCCTTAACCATTGCGCTGCCAACTGCCGCAAAAATGTACGTCTGCGCCTCACCAAAAAAAAAACGAAATAAACCCCCCCGTACCTACTGTCTCCTTTTCCTAGTAGCATATTAATAAACGAGGGGCGGCTCGAGACTGTTTACGAAACCGTTTCACACGCTGCTTCACCTTCCCCTGAAGTCGGCCACGGAGCCCACCATGAAGGAGGAGACGATGCCCCCTACAGGGAACATGGCCACAGACAGGGACCAGTACATGGTCAGGGCGGAGCTGGACGAGTCGGGTTCAGGCTCGCCGGCGGTCAAGTTGAAGTCGTCGTCGAACTGCAGCTCGTCAACAAATCCCAGAGAGCGAGCATAGTGTCCGATAATCACCTGTGGAGAAGAAAGCCAGGTTCCTGTCAGCACACACCTCACACACACACACACACACACACAGCGTGGCGTATGTTCCGCATGGGACAGTGAGACGTATTGCAGATGGAACGGCGTGGGCGACAGAATACGCTAGTGGAAGACTCCGTATTTTTGTGACTCGAGCTGTGGGACTTTTCACGCAGGACGAGATTAACAGCCGCGCTGCGCTGGTAATTATTTGCCACAGACAGTGACCCTTTATACCGAATATGATGGAAATCTTGCGTACGTCAGGAGGAATTTTTGGCAAACATTTGCTAGCGCGCAAGATGCAAGCTGAGACAGGATGGAGCCGGAGTTCTAGTCACTGAAGCTGCGTTCAGTTCTCCAAATCCACGCTTCCGTTCAGACCTCGTGGCTTTTGAGCGAGATTTGATCCAAGCCTCGCTATAATAAAAATCAAAGAATAATTCGGTGTTTTATTCAAGCGGATTTAAAATAAACAGCCTGCCACGGCGACGTGGACGCGTCGCGTCTCATTTTTTGGCCCGTTACGCCCCGAATATCCTGAGAGAGAAGCGGATGTTACGTGAGTGATTATTTGTCATTGCGAACACAGCACAGCACACGGTGGGCAGCTGACGTGCAGCAGTGCTAGGGGACGATACCTTGCTCTTGAGTACCTCTACCAGTGGTACCGTTACCAGTCCGGGACTTGAACTTGAACTCCCTAACCGTTACACTACCAATGTTAGATGCCAGAAGCTCCATGAAGGCGGCGAACTGAGAAACACGGAGCACTGAACTCAGCATCAGATACCGCAGACGATGAGAGGAGTGTGAGGCGGGTGTGAGGTATGTTGTGTGTGCGTGTGTGTGTTTGCAGGACGACGGTTGACCTTTTGTGGAGCGTTGATGACCCCGAGGCTGTATCCGTACATCAGTGAACCCAGAGCAGCCGTGAAGACGGCCAGAGCCAGGGTTCCAGTCAGCTGCTGTTACACACACACGAAACACAAACTCAGTAGTGGCAGAGATCAGCACACACACACACACACACACACAAACACACACACACACACAAACACACACACACACACACGCACTAACTGTATACACACATATCTCTGGTGATAAGCTCACAGTGAACTCATTCATTGTCGATTCTTCAGACGAACTCCAGAAAAGCACGTTTGTTGAATTCCAAAGACATTAAGTCATATCGGAACCGCTGTCCCATCATCATCATCATCATCATCATCACCACCAGCATTGGGGGAAGTGGTGCTGCATCACATTTAAACCCCAAAATCGAAGCACATCTCAAAGTTCAGCTCAAACTCACGTTCAGCCGAGTCAGCTGCTGAGCGGTTTGATCATTAGCTCGTAATAATTAACCCAAATAATGAAGGATTTATTCAATGTAAGACGAACAGCACAAGTGGCAGAATATTACGTGGTTTTTTTTTTGTCATATTGATCGATTTCGGTAATTATCACGACATATTGTGGACGTGTTTTTTTGGGGGGGTTCTTATACAGACTGAATGAACAAGTTAAAAATCACCAAACAATATTATTAAACAAATAATTTTCAACTAATTTCTACTTGAAGCGCTCTGAGAACTACGGCAGTAAAACGTCTCCACGACATCTTTTTTCCCGTTGAAGGCGCTTCACTATGGAAGCCCATTTCCGCCACTAAAAGAAAAAAAGACGAACAAAAAAAGGTCGAAATTACGAGATAAAAAGTCATAATTACAAGATAAAAAGTCGAAATTACGAGATAAAAAGACGAAATTACGAGATAAAAAGTTGAAATTATGACATAAAAAGTCGAAATTACAAGATAAAAAGTCGAAATTACGAGATAAAAGTTGAAATTATGAGATAAAAAGTCGAAATTACGAGATAAAAAGTCATAATTATGAGATAAAAAGTCGAAATTACGAGATAAAAAGTTGAAATTA
>JAVGVS010002957.1:0-10333 GCA_032718565.1 Distichodus sexfasciatus
TTGTGACAATGACTGTTGTTAAGAGCGCTATATAAATAAATTTGAATTTGAATTTGAATTTGAATTTGTTGCTGGCCCAGTTGGTGAACGAACATAAAGGTATGTTACGAGGAAAATTTGGCCCAACTGTCACTAGCCAAGGCAAGAGGCGCGCCTGGGAGACAATATCCCAAACAATCAATGCCTCTTTTCCACTGGTGGTGCGGACAGGCGACGATTGTGAGAAAAGGTGGTATGTGCTGCAGTCCAAGGCAAAAGATGAGATTGCAGCACACAAGCGGGAATCCTCACTCACAGGTGAGCAAAATATTATAGCCTACCACATAATCTGGCAACTTGCTCCTGCTGGCAAAGTTAATTTACATGCCTAAGTACTGTGTTCATTGACTGTTTCTTTCTAGGGGGTGGACCACCTGCAAAGCGGCTGTCCCAGGTGGCCGACACTGTCTTTCAAGTCCTGGGACACTCTGAGGTCAGTGTCACCGGGCTGCCAACAGGCATTGACACATCAATGATGCAGGCCCTTGAAGTGCAGCAAAGGTAGGACACAGGGTTATTCATATCTACAGTGTTTATTCATTGCAGAAGCCATTTCATGTGTTATCCATGCTCATTGTATTAAATTAATTTAATCAAAACAATAATTAAACTAGGCCTATGTATTTCTGTAGCATGGAGCCATCACAAGAACCGGGCCCATCAAGTTTGCCGATAAGATTGCCGCCTGAACCATCTGCAGCTGCTACTCAGGATAGCCCGGCGGATCAAACACCATTCCCATCCGCAGCACCTGCTCCGTCAGCATCCCTGCAGGAGAGAAGATTGCAACTCACAATTGATGTGTTTGAACAACAAAAAAAAGTCCTTTCCCTTCAGGAGGAGTACTACCGCCTTAAAATTGAACACCTAAAAAATAAACCATTTACAGATTGTGTTCTGTGTCTTGCATTTAACAATTGCAGGTGATGTGCAGTAAAACTGTGGTAGTTCTTAATACCATCACAAGTTCTCAAAAGACATGGGGCTACAGCTTGCCTGAAATGTAAATTTGTGAAGTTTGCCCTGTAAGGCAGTCCACTCTGGGCTAGGTTCCCCTGTGGAATGTAAATATCTTCTTCACCACCATCCTCATCATTGTCTTCATCCTCATCCTCATCGCCATCCTCCAGAGGTTCTGCAATCTGTCTAACCTTGCAAATATTGTGTAATATCGCACAGGCTATGATGACTTTGCTGACTCTTTCAGGCCTCAGCCGCACCTCTCCGTGGAGAACATGAAAGCGCCTCTTAAGCTGGCCTATGCCACGCTCCACCACCGCTCTTGTTGTCTTGTGGGCCCTACAATAGAATACAGAGACCTTTAATTATTTGATGGAAATATTGCACTACTTGGATGCTCTAACATATTGCTTGCATTTCATTTCCATGATTTTTGTATTGTTTGGCTTACCTGTTATAGTTTAGTTGGGGCCCTTGGCGTGGCTGGAGGTAAGGTGTAAGGAGCCATGGTTTGCATGGGTAGCCACTGTCCCCTAACAAGTGGCAATTAGCTGGCACATAGCGTCTCTCAAAAAGCTGTCTGATGCCACTCTCGGAGAGCATTCTCGCATCATGTGTGGAGCCTGGCCATTTAGCCACAATGTCCAAAATCTTACAGGCCGCATTGAACACTATTTGCACATTGATGCTGTGGAAATTCCTCCTGTTAACAAAGACAGCCTCGTCCTCTGATGGCACAATTATTCTCACATGTGTTCCATCAATTACACCCACAACGCCAGGGAATCCTGCAATGTCCATAAATGCCCTTTTATGTGTGTGTAAAGTGCGGGCATCCAGCGGGAATGAAACAAATTGTGTCACAATATTAGGTTGTGACAAAGCTGTCAGTGTTTGGGTGATGACTCTGCTGACGGAGGATTGGGACAGACCCAAGTCATCATTGTTGCATTTTCCCGGTTGCCAAATACCTCAGGGTTGTGATTACTTTCGTCTCCGGTGTAATAGCGTTGTGACGTCGAGTTGGTGAAGTAATTGCATCTCTAAGGAGATCCACCACAAACATGATTCCTGCACGATCCAATCTGTAGCATCTCAATAATTCCCTGTCATCCAGTGTTTGCAGGACATCTCTCCTGCCTCTTCTGTTGGGCATTTTGTGCAGCTGCTTAGGGGAACTCCTAAGCCACTAAAAGTCCTCTTCCCTGCTCTTAGCAGATCTCGCCTTAGGAGCCCTTTTAAGCGCTAGGAATCTTGAGGAATAGCTTTTATATTAACTGGGATTGTCGTGTCACTTTTAGGGGAAATTCTAAGAAAACGTCATGACTCTGAGAATTTTCTTAGCATTTGGCCGCTAGGAGCCACTTTTTGCACAAAGATTCTTTAGGGATACGGGCCCAGAACTTAAATAGGACCAAACACATTAACCTAAACGAGACACTTAAGAGACAACCAATAGATCACACGGTTCAACGGTGGCGATGGTTCACGGTGGCGATGTACGATGGCTGCGTTAACCTGGACGAGTTTGCAGAATCTGTGACCTGCTACATCTCCAAGTGCATAGAGGATGTTATCATCCTAAAGAACATCACCACTAGAGCCAACGAGAAGCCGTGGTTCACAGAACAGGTGCGGGCTCAGCTAAGAGAGAGAGATGCTGCTTTCCAGTCCAGGAATAAAGCTGCCCTCAGAACAGCCCTGCAAAAAAGATCCAGAACCACTTCAACGACACAAAAGACTCTCGCAGTTTATGGCAGGGCATCCAGGCTGTCACTCAGTACAAGCCAGCACCAAGCAGCTGTGAGGGGGATGCCACACTCCCTGAGGAACTGAACAAGTTCTACACATGGTGTGATGCACTGAACATGCACATGACAAAAGCAACGCCTCCCATCACCGACCTGACCATCTCTCTGCCTGCAGCTGACATGAGGAGAACCTTCGCCATGGTCAACCCATGAAAAAAGCTGCCAGTCCGGACAACATTCCATTGCTCTGACCCCCATCACCATGAAGTGTTTTGAGGGACGTCATGGCACAAGTGAAAAGCAACGTCCCCCACTAACTGGACCCTCTGCAGTTTGCCTATTGCACAAACAGGTCAACCGTTCTCAGTCCACTTTTGTTCACACTCCTGACCCACAACTGCACCGCCCTGCACAGCTCAAGCCACAGCATCAAATTTGCTGATGACACGACCGTGGTGGGGCTCATCAGCAACAATGATGAGTCAGCATACAAGGACGAGGTTCAGCAGCTGGCTGCCTGGTGCAGTGAGAACAACCTGTTGCTGAATGTGGACTTAACAAAGGAAATCATCGACGACGTCAGGAGAACTTGCTCCACCCACATATCACTCAGCATCCACGGTTCCACGGATGAGACTGTAAAAAATACCAAGTTCCTCCATCACCAAAAAGGCCCAGCAGCGTCTCCACTTCCTGAGACAGCTGAAGCGAGCACCCCCCTCCCACCCTCACTGTGTTTTACAGGGGCACCATAGAGAGCGTCCTGACTAGCTGCATCTCCATCTGGTTCGGTAACAGCACTGTTGCCGATATCAGGCGGCTTCAAAGGATTGTCAAAGCAGCTGGCAACATCATTAGAGCATCTCTTCCACCGCTGCAGGACATCTTCTACAAACGCTGCATCAGGAGGGCCTCCTGCATCGTGCTCGACCCCTCACATCCCTCACATGGACTCTTTACATTCCTCCCATCCGGTAGACGCTATCCAAGCATCAGGTCTCGATCCTCCAGGATGCGTGATAGCTTTTTCCCACTTTTGACTTTTAAACACACTCCCAGCCATCACACTTCCCCCCACATACACACCTGGACTGTGAAGAAACTGATTCTGTTGCACCACTGCACTTTACTTTACACATCACCGTCACGTTGATGCACATGCTGCTATATGGACTATCTTCTCCTCAAATAACTGTTGTTACGACACTGCACTGCCGCCACTTATTTGCACAAACATTATACATTGCTTGTATAAATGTGACCCTGTCTATGATAACCCAGCTAAGGTCATTTTTTGGCAACTTTCTGTTTTATACATAAAATAATTCAACATAATTTAAAGAACATTTTCTGAAAATTTCACCTTGATATTTTTAATACTGACCAAGTAAGGCCATGTCAAAGATTTGGCAAATTACAGGCTCAGAAAAACAGGTTTTTGAGAAATTTCAATTTAAAAACACACATATTTTCAACACTGATGCATCTTTGAACCATAATTATCCTGACTGTGTGTCATATACCAAATTAAAGCTTACATTCTCCCATTTCAAGTGATATATGACACATTTATGGAAAAATTCTGATACTTTTGGAAAATGGGTCTATTTATTATGATATGCATGGTGTAAAAGAATAGCAATTCCACTGAAATGAATGGGGGAGTGACACCACACAGAAGCAACACACACAGAAAGCGGCACCCGGCTAAAGTCGCAGTTTTTCTACCTCCTCTTTACCTGACGTGACTGCCGCGGATGCGCGTTGATCTTAATGTCTGTATGCACTGTATAATGATAGAAAGGTAGTTCCTAAACCGAATCACACCCAAATCACCAGTTGTTTTTGCACATAAAGTAATCCCAAAGACGTTAGAAAAGCAATGTTTACGAAGCCAACCTGCGGTATTCTCCGGTGGAAAACGGAAACGTAAGGTGAATAAAATCACGAATTTGGCTATTTATCCTGTTAGAAATTAAATTTCAAACATTACATCCGAAAACCTCAGTACATAATCTATCATTTACTGCAATAAACTCATATGGCATGTTGTTGACATTTTTCTGGCTATGACTACTTTGAGCTCTTTACTTCATAATTAGATTTGGCGATTTTAGCCGGGTTTTCACAGGGGGGGTCACAAATGTTTGCATGTTTGCACATACATTGAACACTGTACGTATACTTAGTCCGGATATAGTATTTGTCATATTATAACCTTCTACCTCTTGCACATCCAGTGTAAATGTCTACTGCATCCTGACTTTTCTCAATTCTACCTCTATTTCTAGTTTCAAATTATATTTAAAACTCCTTGTCTAGTTTAAAATGTATATTGTTTAATGTATACTTTGTATTTCTACGTATTTATTGTTTATTCCATGTGTCTATTTGTGCCACTGCCTTATTTGTTCTCTGTTCTGTTGTACTTTGTTCTCTGCAGTGAAAATAACCTGGAGCCACGTCGTCTCGTCTCTCTGTGTATCTGTACAGTATATAGCAGAGATGACAATAAAGTTTACCTTGACTTTGACTTTGAATGTGTTCTGAGGAAATGTAATTATTTCCCATTCTCAATATAACCAGTAGGGCTGGGTATCGTTGTTGATTTCCTAAATTGATTCGATTCCGATTTACAAAGTCATGATCCGATTCAATTCTCAATTTGATTTGATTCGATTCGATATCGATGTATTTAGAGATTTCTTTGCGTCAATACTAGTTTTGCTTGGTTACAAAATTAGGCCAGATGGTGATTTGAGTGGAGCAGCTTCAGCCATGGCTCTATTTGATTTCGGTTTCGCCGGTCTCACGTTTTTATAGCTCTCCTTGCGCGGTCGCGAGAAGTAGTGTATACTATGGCGTCACATCAATACCAAAACTAGAGCGCGCAAAATGGCTTGCCGCAACAATTTCGCGGGCGTAAATTTCAAAGTCGCGCGTGCAAATGTGAAACTCGAGATCACAAAATTAAGAACCGAGTGCACGGTTGTGATAATATTGCGCGTGAACTGTATTTTTCCTCTCATGAATGTCTTTTTTCCTCTTGATGTGTTAAATGTCCTCGCGTGCACAGTAGATTACCGACAACTGGCTTTTTTGCTCAAGTGAGATTTGTGCGGGTGCGGTTTGAAAGGGGACGGGTTTTGGCAGTTTGGGGGCGGGGTTTTGGGAGCTGTGAATCCTATTGGCCGATGGCTCCTGGTATTGTGATTGACTGCACACTACGGACAGTTTTTACAGAAAAACCAAAGATGACGGAGGAAGAGGAACAGCGGCAGGTAGGTTAAACGGAAGTTATAGTTTATCAAGCTTATAATTATAACTTAATAGTTAGGTCTTACATGTTTAATGAGCACAAAATAAAAGGCTCCCCCTGCCCACTTGTCTGTTCCCAATTCAACATGAACACAGATACACAAATCAATCACAAGACCAGGAGCCATCGGCCAATAGGATTCGCAGGTAGAAGCTGCCAAAACCCTGCCCCCACACTGCCAAAACCTACCCCCTTTCAAACCGCACGCGCACAAATCTCACTCGAGCGAAAAAGCCACTGTCGGTAATCTACTGTGCACGCGAGGATATTTAACACATCGAGAGGAAAAAAGACATTCGCGAGAGGAAAAATACAGTTCACGCGCAACATTATCACAACCATGCACTCGGTTCTTAATTTTGTGATCTCGATTTTCACATTTGCACGCGCGACTTTGAAATTTACGCCCGTGAAATTGTTGCGGCAAGCCATTTTGCACGCCCTAGTTTTGGTATTGATGTGACCCCATACACCCCTCATAGCCGCAGGAAAAGATCGATCCACAAATTTTTGAATCGATATCGTATTTTTCGAACAAGAATTGATATTGATCGGTGAATCGATTTTTTGAACCCAGCCCTAATAACCAGCACTTTAAAGTGGTTGATTAATTGAACACATGCCAGAGTAGTTGTGTTAAAGCAGTGTTTCATTTGCCTTTGTTTTTTCCTTGTGTTCCACAGAAAACACGGACTCCAGTTACTCGTCTTCTGCTGCTCTTATTTGCCCGTTGCTTTACTCTTTCCAGTTTATCCCTACAAGGTGTACAAGGAGCACAGAAGAATATGAGCAAAAAGACCAATCAAAGATGGAAAAAATCATGGGTCACAACGAAGTCCAGACGCATCAGAACAGCCAGACAAAAGTGAGACCCCATGAGTGCTCAGAGTGTGGAAGAGTTTTAGTGGACAGCAGAGCTTCAGAACACACCAGAGCATTCACATGGGGCAGAAGCCATATTCTTGTAGCAAGTGCTGGACAGCTTTTAAACAATCATCTGGATTATTCACCGGCTCATTCACATGGGAGAGAAGCAGTATTCCTGCTCCTAGTGTGGGTAGTGTTTTAACGAGATGAGGAATCTTGAGCCACACCAGCGTGTCAGCAACCCTGTCACTGTGTAGACAGTGGGAAGAGTTTTATGTTTGAGAACAGTTTCTGAAAGCACCGGCACATTGACACAGGCATAAAGACTTACTTCTGCAGAGAATGAGGGAGGGGTTTAATACAACTGAGCAATCTCCATATGCACCAGCATGATCATCAGAGTGGAAAGCCACGTTCCTGCTCAGAGTGTGGGATGTTTTTTACCAGCGATGCATCTTGTGAAATCCACCAGCGTATTCACCCGCAAGAGAAACCCTTTCGCTGTGAAGTGTGCGGAATGGCTTTTACATTTCAGCGCAAACTCCGAAAGCACCAGGATATATTCACAGATCCTTAAAGAAGCATCGCTGCTCGGAGTGCGGGAAGTGTTTCTCACATCACAACAAGTTCCAAACACACCTCCGCTCTCACACGGGAGAGAAGCTGTATAGCTGCCCGGACTGTGGGAAGAGTTTATATTCTTACCACAGTTTTCGTTGTGTCCCCACTTAGTGTGTTGTAAGAGTTTCACTCAACAGGTTCGCTGTGTAGTATACCAGCACGTTCACATGGGAGAGCAGCCGTATTGCTGTCCAGTATGTGAGAAGAGTTTTGTTGACGAGAGAGACTTGCAGAAACACCAGTGTATTCACTTGGTGGTGTAACAGTAGGGTGTTTGCGCTGTGATCAGAAGGCTGCAGGTTTGAATCCAGGATGAGTAAAGTTACCACTGAGGTACTCATGAGCAAGGTACCGTCCCTAAACACTGCTCCCCGGGTGCTGCCTTTATTGGCTGCCCACTGCTCATTCACGGATCGGTTAAATGTAGCGGTCACATTGTGTTGTGGTGCACTGTATGCTGTGCTGTGGTGTGTTCACAATGACAAATACTCACTTTCACATCAGAGAGAAGCTCTATCGCTGTTTACTGTGTGAAAAGAGTTACATTGATAAGAGAGACTTGCAGAGACACCAGCCCATTCACACAGGACAGAAGCCATATCGCTGTTCAGTGTGTGAGAAGAGTTTTGTTGAAAAGAGCAGCTGGAAAAACACCAGTGTGTCCACACAACATAGCAGCGGCATCAATTAATTGACTTTAAAACTGTATTCACACCTGCCTTGTTTAGTTCACTTCAAACAAAGCCAAGTTCATTTCCTCCCTTGGTTCGGACCTTTTGGGTAGGTGTGAACTTAGACCCAGCTGAAGAGATGATCTCAGTTCAGTTCCAACTCTGGCACAGTTGATTTAGGGTGTGAAAGCTGCTCGACCTCGATCCCATTCAGCTGCATATCGCTATAAGGACAAGGAGAACAGCACACGACATCTCCATGATTTTGTGCTTTTACTTTAGTCTTCCCATTTTAAGCTTATGACCTTAGCGCATATGTGGTTTTGTTTACAAATTCTGCTCCACTTGCAAGGCCTACAAAGTGAAGGTGAAACGCACCAAAGATAAAAGATAAACATTTTATTTGGTCAAAAAAAGACACTGAACTAACAGACTTTCCTGGTGTGAGTACACCCTTAGAAATGGGTTTTATTCACTTGTAAATCTGTAGTCCAGCACTGACTGTATCTGACAGTGTCAGAGTCTGGTCCAAACCTTGGTCATCTCTAAGTTGGTCTACTGCAACTCTCTACTGGCTGGACTTCCACTGAAGACATCATGACCACTTCCACTCTACTACAACTCTTCACACCTCTACTACACAATCTGCACTGCTCCATTTGGCTGATCACATCAGAGTCTAACCGCTAACACTCACCTTCAAGACCAAGACTGGAGCTGCACCTCCTTACTTACCAGCACTGATGATCAGCATGTCACTTCTCCTCCTCTAACAACATCAAATGCTGCTCGTCTCAAAACACCCGCACTCAAGAGAAGAGGAAGAGCTGCATCAAGACTCTTTATCAGTGTTGACTCCTCAGTGCTGGAAACAACTTCCTCCTGCCATCAGAACTGCTGAGACCCTGCCTGTCTTCACACCTCATTGTGTAAACAGCACCTGGGAGAAGAACTACCCTCATACTTACTCATTACTTTGTTTCTCCACTAAAAATTACTTTGTAAAGGTGTGTAACTCAGCTGGAACTAACTTAGCTGGATGACAGTTGTTGAGTTAACTCTGACTTATCAGACTGAAGAACAAATGCCTGTAACAAAACACAGATAATGCCCTGACCCTCAGTAGACGCAAGACAGACAAATCATTCAGCAGCTCAAATGTGTTCTAGTAGAACAACGATATTCAGTGGTGCCTGTGAAAGTGAAATGTCATGAAATATGCTGGAGGAAATGGTCTACAGCGTCAGTTGTATTAGTTTTTTACTAGATTGTACATGTTAAATCCAGTCATGTTTATGATTTTGTATTTCTAATACTGAAGTAATACATGTCTTTAATGAACGCCAAGAAATCAAACCATCAATACTTACTAAATAATTTGTATAATTTCTTACTTGCAGATGATTTCCATAGTGAGAGGTGACTTTGCATTATCAGCTCATGCTTCAGTGTTCTGGGAGTGTTTATAGTGCTGTGAGTTTAACACTTGATGACTGAGAGCTGCCTGCACCAGCAACTTCACCCACAGCAACCATGACTTTCATCCCCATCTTCATCTGCACACTCATCCTCTGCACTCAAGGTAACACACTCTTCTACATTAGTATATTAAAACAAAGTTCATTTGTTCCTAAAACATTTATAACATTAAAGCAACATCATGAGACAAATAAATTTGTTTTTCTTTCAGAATCCAGAGGTCAGGTGACTGTGACTCAGACTCCTGCAGTGAAATCTGTTCATCCAGGAGACACAGTCACCATCAGCTGTAGAACCAGTCAGAATGTGCACTACTACAGCTCATATGGTCACTATTTACACTGGTACCTGCAGAAACCTGGAGAAGCTCCTAAACTCATGATTAAATTTGCTACCAGCTTACAGTCAGGTGTTGCAGCTCGTTTCAGTGGCAGTGGATCTGGAACTGACTTCACTCTGACCATCAGTGAAGTCCAGACTGAAGATGCAGGAGATTACTACTGTCAGAGTTGGCATAGTATCTCTGGCTACTGGTTGACACAGTGTTAGAGAGTGGTACAAAAACCTCCCTCAGTCAGACTGTACAGAGACTGCACTGCTGCAGCTGGGACCTACTGCAGGTGATG